>CATIWO010040013.1:0-31817 GCA_949673435.1 Macaranga tanarius
TGAATTATATAAGTTTTAGTAATTGAGTTGTATTTGTAAGAACTTATTGTATACGACTTTATAATTTATAATTTATTCATGCCAGTTGATGAATGGCTTATGCCAAAAGGATTTATTTTGTGCGTGTGTGTGTGATTTGAAAGTAACTTCTGCTATCTCTTTCCTTGCACCTGCAGTTAGGGGTGTGCAAAAATAACCGAAAACTGAAAAACCGAACCGAACCAAACTGAACCAGTCGGTTCGGTTTTTACAAATAAAATATTAATTCAGTTTAAACTGAATTGAACCGATTCGGTTTTCAGAGTACAAAAATATATTAAACCGAATCGAACCAAATTCTTTGTATATTTAAAATTTTATATATATTTATAGGTCGGTTTGCTTGGTTTAGTACTAATATTTTAAATTTTATTAATAATTTTAGTTTCTAAATATATAAAACTCTTAATAAAATTATTTACTACTCAAAAAAATTCTAACAAAACGTATTTAAATATATTTTAGAGAATCAGTTCATTTGATTTTTTTAAAAAATTAATAAATAAAATAAATATAAAAAATTAGTATTAATATATCTTATAAATCTTATTAGAATATTGTAAAATTACATAAATAAAATAACTTTAAAAATAAAAAGTGAAAAGAAAATAAAAAAAGAAAAAATAACTGAACCGAACTGAAAAAGCTCGGTTCGGTTTTAGGAATTTTTTACACCGAATCGAACCGAACAGATATAGGTTCGGTTTAATTTGGTTTTAGGCATTTCTAAACTAAATTAAATAAATTTAGTTTCAAATCCATGTATGATTAAATAGTGATCCAAACAATGAATTTGAAATTTGAAATTTGAAATCTTTTATCATATCCAAATGAGAGATTTTAAAGTGAATGAATTTAAAATCTATAATTTGAAATCTAGGATTTGAAATCCAAATTTCAAATCCAAATCCTTGCATCCAAACGCACCCTAAGTGAATTTTCTTTAAGATGAATGTCCTTGAAATTTAGAGTATAAAAAATACAAATATCTCTTGTACTGAAAATTTTAATTAATAAGGTAAATTAATATTTCTCTCCATGCTTGAGAGTTTGGTTTGTCCTCCCCTAGTTTGAGAGTTTTGTCTTTCTTTTCCTTTTGTCGTCTTCTCTGTTTCTTTACTCTTCGATAGGGGCTCTTTTTGGATTTTCTCATGGATATAGTGGATTTTCAGCTAGCAAATTTAACGTTATCAAGGGATGAGGAAGAGGAATTAATTCTTCCAATCGAGAAGGGTCTAGAAAATGAACTGAATCTTGAGTTATGTTTGGTGGATAGATTCTTGACGGATAAACCTATCAATCTTAATATTATGAGGTACAGTAGAGCTATGGAGGCCGGGAAAAGGTATATATATTAAAGAAGTCAGTCCTGCACTCTTTTTATTTCAATTATTTCATATGGTGGAGGATTCTTGTTAGGGCGCCTTGGTCATATGATCGTCATTTGTTGATTTTTCACCAATTGAAACCTGGTGATGTTCCTACACATATTCCTCTTTTCTTTATTGATTTATGGGTTCAAATTTATGATGTTCCCATTAGGTATATGTCCATGAGTGTGGGTCAGCAGTTGGGGAAGTTCATTGGATCTTTTGTTGAATATGATGTGAATAATAATCTGGGGATTTGGATGAAGTATATGCGAATCAAAGTTACAATGGATGTTCGTCGGCCACTGAAAATATGGAAGAAAATTCGAAAGCCTAATGGAGAATAATTTATTGTTCAGTTCAAGTATAAGAACATTACCGTCTTTTGTTTTGTCTGTGGATTACTTGGACATACTGATAAATTTTACTCCCAATTATTTTGGCTTGGAGATAGAGAAGTCAAGAAGGAATGGGGTCCATGGCTAAAGGCTCCAACACGATAGAATCGCTTCTATGGTGGAGGGAGATGGTTTCGGAATGTTGACGGTAGTAGTGCTAGTGATGAAAGGCTTTTTAAAATGGATAAAGGGGGTAACCAAGAATAAGTCAACTCGAATTAATGTTTGGAAACTCACGTGTATGGAAAGAACATCGTGGGATTATCATGTAATCTGTTAAAGCAGAATTTGAAGGCTAATTTGGTAGGAATGATGGGAAGAGTTGTTAGTGGCTTTGTTAGTGGGAATAATGCTCAATTAGGGGGAGTGGATAAAGAGGATTGTGGTGTAGTGTTATTTGATAATAGAAAAAAAAGAAAAAGTGAAGAAGAGGTAGAAGCCCAACCCATGAACATGTTGGTGGATGGTCAGAAGGAGTTGGATCTGGGCTGTAGTGAGGTTATTGATACTACTGTGAATAGTAAGGATGAGAGTTTAGCTATTAACCCAGTTGGGCCTTTTTTATCGGTAGGTTCTTAATCCCAAGCTTGCCGGGATCCATGATTTGCTTGAGTTGGAATTTCCGAGGGTTGGGCCACCTTTGAGCAGTTCGTGTCCTATATGAGTTAATCAAAACTCAAAAGCCAGATGTAATATTTCTTTTTAAAACTTTGGTCCATTTAAACAAGCTTGAGGAAATTAGAAGTAAGCTTACTTTTAAAGATGTATTCTCGATAGATAGAGAGGGTAGAAGTGGAGGTATTGGGGTTTTTTGGAAAAGAGCTGCTATTTTCTCAGTCTTGGGTTACTTTAGAAATCATGTTGATTTAAGAGTGGATGATGGTTTGGCGGTGCCTTGGCAAAGCATTGGGTTTTATAGCTTCTCAGAGAGGTCTAGAAGGAGGGAGTCTTAGGCTCTTCTTTGACAACTTAAAGAAGCTAATGATCTCCCTTGGGTTTGTATTGGAGACTTTAATGATATGCTGAATTTAGAGGATGAGAAGGGTAGGGTTGAGCACCCTTCTTGGATGTTTAGGGGCTTTAGAGATGTGGTTTCTGAGTGTGGTTTGGTTGATATCCCTCTTCAAGGATATCCATACACGTGGGTGAGGGGAAAAAGTACCGAGCATATTATTGAAGAAAGAATTGATCGTGCGATGGCTTCAAATTCTTGAGGTAGCATTGTCCCAGATGTTTAATTACTTAATTTAGTTACTCCTTGATGTGTGTAAAATCTGCAAGTGCACAGAATCATATTAAGTAGTAAATAAAGATATCGTCCCACAAAGATTATAGATTGAATATTGCAATACTAACTATATTTGTTTGTTCAGACAACGAATTAGAGTTTAGATTCTTTAAAAACTAAAACAAAAACAAGCTAAAGTAAAATTTAAAATCAAACAAATATTAAAAGCTAGGGTTCTTATTCTCAATTAGACCATTTCAAAGAATTGATTAACCAACTAGGTCTAACTATTTCTAATTCATTTTGAAGGGATCTTAGAAACTACAAATTTTCCTCTCAGATAAACCTATAATTAATTAGAGATTAATTAACACTAAGTTTACTGGCTCTCACCAACCCAATGCCTTTTAATTCCAATTTTAATCACAACCTTAAACCAATATTAATCCACTTAATTATCTCTCAACTAACTAAGCAATCAATAGGTCATTGCCTAATCCTACAGAACCTATCTCTCGATTAAGCCTATAGCGTTAATTCAATTCTAGGGTGATCAGTCCTAAAACGACCTTAAGCACAACAACAACCAATGAATTAGATCTAGCAACCTAATATAAATCACAATAAGTATATGGTCAATTCAGAATAAGAACCTTACAAAGGATCTAGCTACTCATATTAAGAATAAAAGAAAATAAACAAAAAATGAAAACCATTCTGAACATAATAATAATTAAATAAAAGTGTGATACAAGAAAAACCCTCTTCCAAGTGATGTAAGGAAGCCTTGCTCTTCTAACTTCGAGCCAAGTATCCCTCTACTAAGCAAAATGAAAATGAAAATGTATTCCGAAAAACCAGGAGAGCAGAGAACTAAAAACTCAAACTAAAACTCCAAAACTAGCCTCCTTGAATGAAAAACAAATGGTTCTATTTTAAAGGACCTAGTTCCTTAATGAAAGAGGTCATTTAAACTCTCCCAAACTCTATCTAAACATAGGCTTAAAAGATGAGCTTCTATCTATCCAAACTCCAGCTGAAAATCCACTTTTGATTGGCTGCCACATCATTATACACGGGCACGCAACAATTAGACACGCCCATGCATCAAAATAGCTCTAAAGTTTTGGAATCAGGCATGGCCGTGCACATGGGTGTGTGACTGGCATATGGGCGTGCGCATGGGCATGTGCTTTGTGACTGTCTCTTCTTTAATTCAGGCATGGGCAAGAGTATGAGCATGCCACTCCACACATGGGCGTGCACATGGCCATGTGCCCTAATGTGAGTTCCAACTTTAAGCTTCAATCTTATCTTTATCTTCAAGTACTATCTACATCTCTCCTCAAATGCATCCTACAGCCAAAAACTAACCAAAAATTACTATTTAACATAAAAGTACCTAAATTAAAATAAAATAACAAAACTAACTAAATTAACTAAAAACTAACTAAATAATGCAATTCTAAACTAAATATGCAATAAAATAGAGTGCTCAACACATGCATATTTCACACTCATCAGTAACCCAATTTCATATTTTAATGAAAAACTGAGTGGCGCAGCACTTAACTACCCGACATATGACAAGGAGATGTATGCCTTGGTAAGGGCATTGGAGATGTGGTAACTTTACCTATTGCCTAAGGAGTTTGTTATCTATACCGACTATGACAGTTTGAAGCATTTAAAAGGTCCTAATAAACTCAACAAATGACATGCTAAATGGAGTGAGTTTATTGAGTCCTTTCCTTATATTATCAAATATAAACAAGGTAAGAAAAACATTATGGTTGATGCATTGTCAAGGAGGTACATTTTACTTACTACTATGGATGCTAAATTATTTAGTTTTGAGCATATTAAAGAATTGTATGCACAAGATCATAATTTTAGCAATGTGTATAATGCATGTGAGACAACTGCCTTTGAAAAATTTTATAAACATGATGGGTATTTTTTTCACCTAAAGCAACTTTGTATGCCTAAATGTTCATTGCGTTTATTGTTAATTAAGGAGGCACATGAGGAAGGTTTGATGGGACATTTTGGCATAGCTGATAGTATGCAAAATAACATAGTCATTTAGGATCATTTTGTTGATTTTTTATTTAGTTTGCATTTTCATTTTATTTAATTCTTGCATTATTGTTGTTATGTGTGTGATCTTGTTTGTGTGATTTATAGGTCATTTTAGGCTAATCTCGTGCTTAAAGTTGCATTGGAGTGCATTGGAATGAAGTTTGGTGTTTAAAAAGCCAAAAGAAGGGCTAAAAGGTCCATGTCGACTCATTTCGGGGGTGTTAAGCTGTGACAGAGGCTTGTCGTGCCTAGTCAAGTCTTAAGTCAACACGATGAAGCCGAGTCAACACAAAGAGTTACAACTTTCTAGTTTTGTACAGTTTTTGTATTTTTGCCATAACTTCTTCTACAGACCTTTAAATGAGATGATTCAAGTGGCATTGGAAAGATAATTAAAAGAACTACAATTTCATAAAGAAAATTTCTAGAGATAACGTCATTTAGTGGACAAAACTTCCCTTAAAATTACTATATCTGAATAGGATGGTGACTTTTCATTTCAAATGGTGCCTTTCCAATTCAGAACGAATTGTAATCACTTGTAACCATCTCTCAGGTCTATATGTACATAATTTCTAATCTGGAGAGGGGAGTAGAACTTCTATTATTAGATATTAGAAAGTACATTTTAGTTTAAAGTAGTTTTAAAAGATACTTTCAAGTAGTTAAGGAGGCTATTCAATATCAAGTGATTGCTTGGAGAGCATTGAACATTTCATCAACACAATTCCTATATATTTTTCTCTTTTCTCTATTTAGCTATTTGATGTTTGGATTAGTTTCTTGTTGTTATTTGACAATTAAAAATACATGTCTTGGCTAACTTCTTGTTTATTAGAATTGTAAAGATAAATTGATCTTATGAACTACATCTTTTTATGTTTTAAATTGCATGAATGATTTGATTTTAATTGAGTGCTTAATTGTATTACATATGCTTGATCACCATATATGATATGTTAATCAAATGTATGTAATGAGAATTGGTGCATTTTAATGGAAATACAATTGGATTCATTTAAAAGTTAGGAAATTACTTAGAGACAAGAATTTCTCTTTAAAGGATTAAAGAATTGGCATGAAATTTAATAGTTTTTGTTTATCTCTATAATGTCATGAGAGTGCTTGTAGACTCTAAATGAAAATACCCTTAATTGACAATAAAAATTGCTTTTAAAGACTTTAGGTCTAATTGACAATGAGAATTGCTTTTAGGGACCTTAGGTCATATTCTTCAATCATTGCATGTAGTTATTTGTTTGTTGCTTTATAGTTCTTGATTAATTTTGAATTGTGGTTCTAATGAACACTACTTGAATTTGTTGTTAAAATATTTAGATTAATTATAGTAATTTATAATTCATTAGTAACTTTAGATTAGTTAGAACAAATCAATATCTTCTTTTATAACAGTTGCCTATCAATCTAAGTATCTATTAGGTTAATACAAAATTGCTCCAAATTCCCGAGTGTTCGACAATCTACTTGCTCTATACTTAGTCTTAGAGATTAGGGTATTATATTTGATCCACATCAAATTTTGGTGCCGTTGCCGGGGAATTTATTTAGAATTTTTATTAACTTAGGGTAGAGAAAGGTTGTTTTAGGCCTTAATTTTATTTCTAGTTTTATAGTTTTATAATTCTTATTTTGTTATTGTTTGATTGTGATTTTACTCATGATGAGGCTTAGTAGAAGTGCTAGTGATATTTTGCACTTTCATCCTGAAATTGAATTAACTTTATGTGATTTGTGTAGGGAACAAAGGCACATAAGAGTGAATCAATAGAATTCGGATACTATGGCTGAACCATTAAGTCTCCTCCACCATCTCATTCGAAGGATTGAGGGAGTTTTTCTTTTCCTTTCCTTTCTTTCATGTTTGGGATTCACATTGGGGACAATGTGCATTTTTAAGTGTGGGGGAGGGGATATTAGTAGTTATTAGTAGTTGTTATTAGTTTTTCATTTATGTTAATGTGCATGTACATCTATGCTTTATTTTGCATCATTTTATCTTCTCTACATTCATAAGTAATTTCTTTTCTAAGTTCATCTTGATTGTGATTGAGGTTCTATCTTTATTCCATGTTAATAATTATTTTTCTATCCTCAATTGGTAGAATTTTAAAATTTCATTTAGTTTAGGTTTTAAGTTTTTTTTTATCACTTTTTATCATTTTCAAGGTCTAGAGATTGTTTAGTTAACTTTCTAACTATGCTTAAGGCTAGGATGCTAAGGACTTAAGTTTAGGTTTTAAGGATTTGAGTAGCCTTAGGAAAACTATAGTCATAATACGAGTAACTAGATTTTCAATAATGGATGAGGACACGAAAATAATAATAAAAAAAAAGAAAAAAATTTGAGTGGGATGGAGCATAAAATGCACCCACTATACTTCAAAAGAAAAAAAAGAGAAAAAAAATTTACGGGATGGAGCATAAAATGCACCCACTAGTGAAAAAAATTAGCGGGGTGGAGAATAAAATGCACTCGTTAAAAAAAAGAAAAAAATTTGAGTGGGATGGAGCATAAAATGCACCCACTATACTTTAAAAGAAAAAAAAAAGAGAAAAAAATTATAAGATGGAGCATAAAATGCACCCATTGAAAAAAAAGTGTCTAAAAATTCCATGAGAAATGTGAGTTAATACATATGCTTAATTCTTGTTCCAATGGCTACTTGTGTTTTTAGAAATTCTAAGTTTGAAGAATGAACATTTTGGCTAGATAGCTTGGTTAGCACTTTGACTTTATATTCTTGATTTTGCTCTTAATAAATTGAGATAATTTGTTAAACTTATTGCTTATGCTATGAAACTTGTTTTCTATACCATTGTTGAAACATTAAAAGTTAATTGTTGACTATCTTTTTCTTAAAACTTCTTTCATAGTTAAGATGACTTGCTAGGATGGCTACATTTATTTTGGAGAGGACAAAGTTTTTGTTGCTTTTCCTACTTAGATCTTTGTTTCTTGCTTGAGGGCAAGCAAGATCTAAGTGTGGGGGAATTTGGTAGTTTATAAAATAACATAGTCATTTAGGATCATTTTATTGATTTTTTATTTAGTTTGCATTTTCATTTTGTTTAATTATTGCATTATTGTTGTTATGTGTGTTCTTTTATCTTGTTTGTGTGATTTGTAGGTCATTTTAGGCTAATCTCATTCTTAAAGTTGCATTGGAGTGCATTGGAATGAAGTTTGGTGTTCAAAAAGCCAAAAGAAGGGCTAAAAAGTTCATGCAAACTCATCTCGGGGGTGCTGAGTCATGACAGAGGCTTACTATGCTGAGTCAAGCCTTAAGTCGGCACGGTGGTGCCGAGTCAGCCCAAAGAGTTTCAACTTTCTAGTTTTGCGTAGTTTTTGTATTTTGGCCATAACTTCTTCTAAAGACTATAAAATGAGATGATTTAAGTAGCGTTGGAAAGAGAATTCAATGATATACAACTTTTATGAAGAAACTTTCTAGAGATAATGTCATTTAAATGAACGAAAATGCCCTTGAATTTACTATATCTACACAGGGTGGTGACTTTTCATTTCAAATGGTGCCTTTCCAATTCAAAATGAATTGTAATCACTTGTAACCACCTCTAAGATATATATATACATTATTTCCAATTTGGAGAGGGGAGTAGAACTTTTATTATTAGATATTAGAAAGTACATTTTATTTTAAAGCAGTTTTAAAAGACACTTTCAAGTAGTCAAGGATGTTAGTCAAGGAGGCTATTCAATAT
Source organism: Macaranga tanarius (assembly GCA_949673435.1). Lineage (NCBI taxonomy): Eukaryota > Viridiplantae > Streptophyta > Magnoliopsida > Malpighiales > Euphorbiaceae > Macaranga > Macaranga tanarius. The sequence continues at coordinate 8,862 of CATIWO010040013.1, forward strand.
TAAGTGATTGCTTGGAGAGCATTGAAGATTTCATCAACATAATTCCTATATCTTTTTCTCTTTTCTCTATTTAGTTGCTTGATGTTTGGATTAGTTTCTTATGGTTATTTGTCAATTATTAATATGTGTCTTGGCTAACGTCTTATTTATTAGAATTGCAAGGATGAATTGATCTTATGAACTACATCTTTTTATCTTTTATATTGTATGAATGATTTTATTTTAATTGAGTGCTTAATTGTATTATATATGCTTGATCACCGTATATGATATGTTAATCAAATGTATGCAATGATAATTGGTACATTTTGGTAGAAATACAATTGGATTCATTTAAAGGTTAGGAAATTACTTGGAGACAAGAATTTATCTTCAAAGGATTAAAAAATTGGCATGGAATTTAATGGTTTTTATTTATCTCTACAATGTTATAAGAGTGCTTGTAGACTCTAAATGAAAATACCCTTAATTGACAATGAGAATCACTTTTAAGAACTTTAGGTTTAATTGACAATGAGAATTGCTTTTAGGGACCTTAGGTCATATTCTCCAATCATTGTATATAGTTATTCGTTTGTTGCTTTATAGTTCTTGATTAATTTTGAATTATGGTTCTAATAAACACTACTTGAATTTAGTGTTAGAATATTTAGATTAATTATAGTAATTTATAATTCATTAGTAACTTTAGATTAGTTAGAATAAATTAATATCTTCTTTTGTAACATTTGCCTATCCATCTAAGTATCTACTCGGTTAATACAAAATTGCTCCAAATTCCCGAGTGTTCGACACCCTACTTGCTCTATACTTAGTCTTAGAGACTAGGATATTATATTTAACCCACATCAATAGCTAAGACATTAGATGTTTTTTATGAGCACTTCTTTTGGCCTAATATGAAATCTGATGTAACTAAGTATTATGCTAATTGTATTACATGTTTGCAAGCTAAGTCTAAAATGCATCTGCATGGATTATATACACCATTGCCTATTCCACAGTCACCTTGGGTAGACATCTCTATGGATTTTGTACTTGGACTACCTAGGACTAGGCATGGTAATGATAGCATATATATGGTTGTTGATAGGTTTTCTAAGATGTCACATTTTATTCCATGTTTTAAAATCGATAATGCATCACATATTGTTGATTTATTCATTAAGAATATAGTACGTTTGTATGGTATACCTAAAACTATTATAAGTGATAGGGATACTAAGTTTTTGTCCAATTTTTGGAAGACCTTGTGAGTAAAATTAGGGAATAAATTGTTTTTTAGTATTGCATATCATCCACAAACTATTGGTCAAACTGAAGTTGTGAATAGACCTTTAGGACAGTTAATGTGTGCTATAATTAGCACGAATATGAAATCATAATATGAGATTTTGCCTCATGTAAAGTTAGCATATAATAGGGTTGTGCATTCATTTACACATTATTCCCCTTTTGAAATTATGTATGGTTATTATCCTTTAACACCATTGGATTTATACCTTTTACCTGTGAATGAGCAAGTTAATTTATATGGTGTTCAAAAGGCAGACTTTGTGCACAATTTACATGAAAAGGTAAGGCAAAACCAACAAGTGGCGGATCAAAGGAACAAAGGACGTAAACAAATGGTTTTTGAGCCTAGAGATTGGGTATGGTTGCATTTGTGCAAGGAAAGGTTTCTTATTCAAAGGAGATTTAAGTTAGACCTTAGAGGAGATGACCCATTTCAAATTATGGCAAGGGTCAATGATAATACCTACATATTGGATCTCCCTGGTGAGTATAATGTTTCTGTAATTTTTAATATATCTGACCTTCTTCCTTTTGATTATGAAGGTGGAGATTCGAGGGTGAATCCTTTCGAGGAAGGGGGGAGTGATGTATATGAACATAGGGACACTCCATCAAATTTGAATCCCTTGAGCTATGACGGAGGACCTATAACAAGATCGAGAGCTAAGAGTATGAAAGAGGCCATCATAGGACTTGTGCAAGAGAATCTCGAGCATATGGGACAAGGTGGAAGTGATTTGGTGGAAACTAAGTCAATCAACTTAGTTAATTATGTTCAGACCGATACACACCCGTGTACACTTTTACACGGCCGTGTTTCAAGTACCCAAAATAGCTAGTAGGATATACAGGGCCATAAATAGGCCCATGTTCAAGGTTCTTAAAATGTCCAATAATATACACAGCTAGAGACACACCCGTGTATGAATAGGCATCAGGTCGTGTAACATATTGTCTCAAAACCATCATCAAAACATGCCCATGTATGATCAAGACCAGGCCATGTTCCAAACCATATAGCAATCTGCCAATTTTTTATAGCTCACACACGCTCGTGTTGAATTATACACGCCCGTGTCTCGATAGATTTATTTTATATGAATTTGTATTCTAATTAGCTAAATAGGATTTTTTCTTTATTTTTTTTTACTATTTAAGATTTGTGTCTAATTAGGAGAATAGTTGTTTATTCCTAAAGAGTTGTTTTCTTTTGGAATTAACTTAGGTTTAGGATTACAAGCCTATAAATAATTGTAAAAATATTATTTTTCATAATAGATTAATATTGATTAATTTCAAATTCATATTTGAATTTTCTTGAGTTCTTGCAATAGTTATCTTTTAATTTGCTTTGAGCGTGTTGTGAATTCAACCCTTAATAATTAGAGTTCTTAGTTGTCAGATAGCTATTGGGTTATAATTCTTTTCTAGTTTATACTAGATAGATCTTTGGGCAACAGTTCTAATAGATTATTACAGTTCCTAGTTGTTAGATAACTAGAGGGTTGTATTAGGCTTGGCCTTTCTAATTGCCTTTTGAGGGACATAAATAATTTTGAATTCTTACAATAGAGGAGCCCACTTAGCCAATCTTCTCGATAAAATTGTCCTTGATATGACGTATTTAAAAGGATCTGCTTGAGAGATTAGATTGACAGAATAAGATTACAAATAATGCCTTAATTTCTTTTTGGCGAACATTAAAGCTAAGCAAATTATTTTAATCGGGGAGTAGTTTAACTCGGTGCCATTTAACATTCTCCTAAAATAGTAGAGTGCATTATCTTTTCCTTCATTATTATTTCGAGCTAGCAATACCCCTAATGCCCACTCTTATGCAGATATATAGAGGATGAGAGGGCATCCTAACATTGGAGCTTTTAGAGAAGGAAGACTCAAAAGATATGTTTTAATGCTTTTAAAAGTATTGTAACATTCTTCATCCCATTCAAAAGGAACATCTTTTTTCATTAAGTGACAGCAAGGTTGACATTTTCCTTCCAAGTTCAAGATAAATTTTCTAATCTATGCCAACTTTCCCTATAAACTTTTCAACTGATGGATGTTTCTTGGTTCTAACTTCTTAAGAATAGCATTAATTTTTAATTGATCAATGCTAATACTTCGATGTTGTACTACTGATAAGTGTGAAAAATGCCTTATTTTGAGTACTTTATTTTATGCATATTAGGTTTATTTGTTGCATGTTTAGTTAGTTTAGTTAATTTTATTATTTTATTTTAATTATTTAGGATTTAGTTATTTTTATGTTAAATAGTTAATTTTTGTTAAGTTTTTGGTTGTAGGAAGCATTTGGGAGAGGATGGAGATAACAAATGAAGATAAGATAAGACTGGGAGATCAAATTTAAAGATTATCATCGTATCAGAGGTGCATGGCCGTGCCATTTTCCTACATGGCTTGCCTGAGTCATGAGAAGATCAAGCTATAGAGGTGCATGCCCATGCCAAACTTCTGCACGCCCATGTTTATCTCCGGATGAATCAGGACTGATATGCTGCATGGTCATGCCACTTTCCTACGCACCTATGCATTTTGATGTGGCAGCCAATTAGAATTAAATTTGGAACTGAAGACTAGATAAGATAAAGCTCATCCTTAAGTTCTAGATTAGATAGAGTTTGAAAGGTTTTAGATGACCTTTCTAGTTAGGTAACTAGGTTTATTAATATAACCATTTTATTTTTCATTAAGGTTGTTCTTGAATTTTCTATTATTTTTCCTTTATTTTCAGAACATTTTTAGTTTTATGATTTGATCATATTAGAATAGGGATTTGATTTGAAGATTGTGAAGAACAAGCATTCTCTACACTTTTGTGAAGGGAGTTTCTTTGTTAACTTTTCTTATTATTTATCATGATTGGATTTGTTTTCTTCATTTCTTCATATCTTTCTTTTCTTTTTAATATGAGTGGCTAAAATCCTTTTTAGGGTTCTTATTCCAATTTGACCATATGCCTATTGTAATTAATATTAGGTTGTTAGTTCTAATTCATTAGTTATTGTTATGCTTAATGTCATTTTAGGCCTGATCACCCTAAGATTGAATTGACACTATACAACTTGATTGAGAGATAGGTTCTGTAGGATTAAACAATAATCTGTTAATTGCTTAATTAGTTGAGAGACAGTTAAGTGGTTGATTTTGATTAAAGGTTGTGCTTAAAATTGGATTTAAAAGACATTAGGTTAGTGAGAGCCAAAAAACTTAGTGTTAATTAATTTTTAATTAATTATAGGTTTATTTTAGAGGAAGATCTATGGTTCCTAAGATTCCTTCAAAATGAATTAGGATTAATATAGACCTAGTTAGTTAATCGATCTTAAAAAATGGTTAAAATTGAGAGTAAGAATCCTAGTTTTTAAATTTGATTAAATTCTAATTTTCTTTATTTTGATTTAGTTTAGCTCTTTGAGAATTCAAACTCTATTTCAGTGTCTAAACAAACAAACATAGTGATTATTTCAGTATTCAATTTTACAATCTCTATGGGATGATATTTTGATTACTACTTGTTACGATTATGTATAGTTGTAGATTTTGTACTCATCAACTACAAACCCTAAGAATTTTCCTAAAGAAACTCCAAAGGGATATTTAAGTGGATTCATCTTAAGTTAATATTTTTAAAGACACTTAAATACTTTTCAAAGATCTTGTAAATGACCATTAGCTATTCTAAACTTTATAACTAAGTCATCTAGATTGTATTCAATATTTTTGTGGAGCATATCATCGTAAATCTTTTACGTTGCTCATTGATATATTTCCCCTATATTTTTAAGACTAAAAGGCATGACTCTATAGCAATAAATCCTTTTTAGTGTTTGAAAAGCAATTGCCTTTACATCTTTTGCCTATATTAGTATTTGATTGTATTCCAAAGATGTATCAAGAAAAGATAATCTTTCATAGCCACTGGTTGCATCAATCATAATTTCGATGATAGGAAATGGAAAATCATCTTTAGGGCAAGCATTGTTAAGATAATGAAAGTAAACACAAACTTGAATTTTGACCATTTTTCTTTCTCACTGCAATAATATTCAAAATATATTCTTAATACTTAACTTCTTCAATGAAACTAGCATTAATAAGTTTATTAACTTCGACATCAATTTGAGGAATTAACCCAGGTCGAAGGCACCTTTAAGGTTGCTTGACTACATTGGCCCCGTTTTTAATTACCAAATGATGAACTACCACTTTTGGATTTAATCCAGGCATCTCTTTGTATAACTATGCAAAAATATCATTGTATTTCATCTTGAGTTGCTTATAAGCATTTTCTTCTTCTTGAGATAAATTTGTATTTAAAAAATTGGTCTAGGATTGTTAGCAAATTCTAAGTTAATCTTTTTTAGCTCAATGACTGTAGCTTTTTTTCCTTTTTCAAAATTTGGTGGAGCTTCCTCTAGTTCTTCCTTAACTATTGACTCTTCTTTATCATCATCATTTATAGTGACATGATATGATTGTAAAAGTGAGAGAAGAAGAAAATATATTTTATGTATTTATATATATATTTGTATAAAGATTATAACACCATTATATACACTAATGCTTACATCTATATATGAGAAACCTAGCTAATTAAGGAATACAAAAGGAATCCCAAAATATTTGGAGAGATTTTCTTCCTGAATTGTTAGCAAGATTTTTTCCGATTGATTTCCTCTAATACCCCCCTGCAAACCGAGGAGAAGTGAGGAATGAGACGTAGCTTGGAACAAAAATGTTGAAACTGTCGAACTCCCAGAGGTTTGGTAAAGATATCACCAATTCGGTATTTGGTGGAGATGAACCCAATGTGTATGAAGCCCTTGGATACTTGCTCTCGAACAAAATGGAAGTCAAGTTCTATGTGTTTAGTACGAGCATGAAAAATAGGATTAGATGACATATAAATGGCACCTATATTGTCACACCATAATATCAGTTTAGGTTGACAAGGAAAACCAGGTTCACATAGTAAAGATTGAAGCCAAATAAGTTCAGTAGTGGCATTAGCAAGGGCTTTATACTCACTCTCAGAAGATGAATGTGCAACTGTAACCTATTTCTTAGAACTCTAAGAGATAAGTGAAGTGTTGAGGTATACTCTATAGCCACTAATTGATCTTCTTGTGTCAGGACACCCACCCCAGTCACTATCAGAATAACATTATAGAGAGAGTGTATTATTGGTTGCAAAATAAAGAGAATAAGTGATGGTGTGCTTTAAGTACCAAAGCAGTCTCTTGACAGCTACCCAGTGAATATCCGTTGGTGACTGCATAAATTAACATAGGTGATTCACTGTATAAGAGATATCCAGTTTGGTGAAAGTGGCATATTAGAGGGCACCAACAGCATGTCTATAAAGATAAGGTTTATCAAAGGGCTGCCCAAGCTGTTTAGACAAAGGTGGAGTTATCGCCATTGGAGTTGACAACCTTTGGCGTCTTGGAGTCTTGTCTTCACTGGAAGATCCCACAAATACTTCTGTTGATTAATAGACATACCATTGGGAGTATGTTACACTTGAATGCCGAGGAAGTATTGCAATGGTTGGACATCTTTGATGCGAAATTCTTATTGAAGCCGAGAGATAATGTGAGTAAGAGAGCTGGAGATGTACCTGTAACAATTATGTCATCCACATAAATTAGTAAAATCACCAAATCATGATTTTGTTGAAAATAGAACATGGAGGAATTGACTTTAGAGGAAAAGAATCCATGTTGCAATATGAAATTACTGAGCTTAGAGAACCAAGCCCGGGGTGCTTCCTTTAACCCATAAAGAGATTTTTTGAGAAGACAAACATGGTCTAGATGTTGTCTATCTTGAAACCCTTGAGGTTGTTCCATGTATATTGTATCGGCAAGTTCACCATGTAGAAAGGCATTAGAGATGTCAAGTTATTGCAAACTCCACTTGTGCATAGCAACTAAGGAGAGAATAAGCTGAATTATTGTGGATTTCACCACCGGACTGAAAGTTTGGTCATAGTCAACTCCACCTTGTTGATTGTATCCCTCGGCTCCAAGTTTTGCTTTATAGTGAGAAATATTATTATCAGGATCCCTTTTTATTCTAAAAAACCATTTATTGCCAACTATGTTATGATTCATAGGTCTAGGAACTAGCTACCAGGTATGATTTTGAAGGAGGGCGTTGAACTCATCATTCATGGCAGTGCACCATTCTTAATGTTTTGAAATGGAGAAGCAAGTGGGTTCGGTTTGAAGTGGAGAAAGAGTAGAGGTAGTGTGGGTAAGATGTGCTTGACGTCAAGTCATGGTAGAAGGCCATAGATTCATAGGATGTGTTCGGTTATCTTGAGGTGAAGGAGGATTAGAAGTGGGTAAATAGTTGAGTTCAGACTGTTGACTCGGATAGGATGTGAGATCAACTACAAGTGGCATGTTGGATGTGGAAGACGTAGGATGAGATGAAAATGGAGATGGAGGAAGGAAGGATGAGGAGAAGGGAAAGGTTTGCTTGGGTGTGGAAGAGGTTGGGGAATTAGATAAGGATGAGGGGGAAGAATTGGCTAAGGAATGGGAACTAGAATACATACCTGGTAGAGGTGGATAGATATAACTTGTAGTAAGGTGCAATCGATCAGTGGATGCAAGAGGTGGGTAGGAGGACGTTGAGTGTGAGTCTTACGCTAGGAACTTAGATTCATCGAACTTGACATTGTGTGCAATATAGATGCATTCGGTTAAGAGATCAAGACATCGGTGACCATGGTGAGTTGGAGAGGGGCCGAGATAAATATAAAGTTTGGTGTGAAAATTAATTTAGAGGTGCTATATAGTCTTAATAAAGGATAAACATAGCAACCAAAAATTTTAAGCTCATGATAATTTGGATTAAGAATATATATTTAAAATATAGGTTTTAAGATTGTAGAACAGGTGTAGGCATGGTATTTATAAGCGAAACTATAGTATCAAATCCAAATGGCTAGAATTTGAATGGAAGATGACTATAAACTATTAGGGTTAAACCAGTGTCGATAATGTGTCAAATTTTCCATTCGGCAAGCCCATTTTGCCAGATTTGCCAGAATACCTTAATATTCAAGACTAAAGTTCTGGAAGATAATAGCGTTAAATTCAGCATCAGGCATGCTTCTTTAGGCGATTAAGAGTTCGTCGGTGATGGACTTGGCTTTCTGAAGATATTCTATGACCGAAAGGTCATTCTTTTTGAACTCTTGTAGTTCAATGTGCAATTGGAGCTGTTAGTTTTGGTTTACAGCACCAAACGTGTTAGCCAAGGCAGTCCAGGCTTGGTGTGACGAGGTAACACCCACAACATAAGGGAATATATCTTCGGTGAGGGAGAAGAAGATCCATGACAATAGCAGCTGGTCTTTCTTGAACCATCATTGAAATTCAGGGTTGGGAATTGGAGAGGGAGGTGTATTGGTAATCATTTGAGGGAGGGGGTGGTTCTATTCCATCGATAAATCCTCGGAGATCTTGAGAGTTTAAGAGAGGAATAAGTTGGGTTTTCCAAGCCAAATAATTTCTTAGAGTTAATTTGATAGAAAAATTAACTTGAGTGGAGGTTAAAGAAGAAGGTGAAGAAGAGGTAGGAACAATTAGCTAGGTTTCGGTGTTGGAAGCCATGGGGCTCTGATATCATGTAAAAGTGAGAGAAGAAGAAAATATATTTTGTGTATTTCTGTATATATTTGTACAAAGATTATAGCACCATTATATACACCATTATATACACCAATGCTTACATCTATATATGGCAAACCTAGCTAATAAAGGACTACAATAGGAATCCCAAAATATTAGGAGAGATTTTCTTCCTAAATTGTTAGCAAGATTTTCTCTGATTGATTTCCTCTAATAATGATGGCATTATGTCAATTTCTTTCTCTTTCTCTTGATGGGGCATTGAAGTAGTGATTACAATCGTTTATTACTTTGATTTAAGTATTTCAACAATTGTAACAATCCATTTTGTTTTGACAGATAACACGTGAGGGCACTTTACCAAAGTTAAAAAAATTGTATTAATAAAATTTATATTTTAAAGCTAAATTTCTAAATAGTTTCTAATAATAATTTAATAATAAATAATTTTAAGATAATAAATGATTGTTTATTAATATATATTATTTTGAAATACTTTAGATAACTAAAAATAAGTATTTGTTTATACCCAAATCTGAAATTTTGGTTAGCCCATGATTAATCTCAAAGCCCAATCCATAAAAAGTCTTAAGAAAGAAGGAATTAAAACTTATAAAATTTGTGCTTCTGAAATTTACGATATTGGAGTTGGAGTTGAGGAGCTAAGGTGTTGAGGAAAGAATATACGTGAAGATTCCAAAATTTGCTGAGGAACTTAAAAGCTGGAAGAAGTAATTTGCAGTAAAGTGATCTGCAAGTAAAAGGGTTAATGATAAGACTAATTAATAGTTGCTCTTAATTGATGAAAACTAATGGAGAATTTGTGTATAAAAGCAAAAAAAATTCGATAGAGAGAGTAACCAATCCAACCATACAATCTAATACATATCAAGCAGCATCAACAATCATCAATCTACATACACATATATTTAACAATATTTTTAGTTTCAATAGCTCTTATTTTTACAGATGTCCTATTTTGCTTAATCTTACAATCCTTGATAAAAAAAATTTCCTGTTTTATAATTTAATTAAATTATATAATTTTCCCTTTTATATTAAACTATTAAATTTGTAAAATTTCTCATTAGAATTTAAGCAAATTATAGCAAAGGAGTTTGAGAATTCACATTTTATCAATAGAACTCAATTTTCTTCTTGAGGAAGCAATTTCTTTGGCACACTTATGTCTATTTAATTAAACCTGGCTCACCAAAAATAGCAGCAACAATGTTTTGGCACGCTTGATGGGATACATTCTAATGAGATAACCAAGTTAAGAAGAGGAAAAGAAACTTTTAAGGTTTCTAACTCAACTAACAATGAGCCTGTAGAAATAAGTGATGACTTAAAGAAATAAACAAAAGCGGGCTTGGCGCCTCATGGTTAAAATTAGAGTGAGGCACCTCTTAACTCTACAGGCTAAAATCTTGAGATTACCAATGTCGTTCTAACTGTTACCAGTGAGGCCTCTATTGCTCAAGTTGCTTTTTTAAAAGGAATCAAGCAAATCTAGACTTCAGTACTACAAATGAATAATTCCTTTTAGAACTCAATGCAATAAGTATATAAAACTTTGTAAGAGATGTTGAATTCATATACCAGGATTAATAAGTAACTTTTTAGGCAATAAGAGAGTTAGAACTCTCCCTTAAGTGTGGTGATTTAGCCTCGAGAAGAACTTAGGCATTTATACACTATCAAGAAAAACACTGATGGAGCACAAGTTCATGGTGATAATAGTAGAATATATTCCACCACACTAAAGAAAAGAGTCTAGCGTGATCAACTGAGGAGCAATTCACATTAGAAAAAATGATCGTAATCATAATAATCAAAACAACAATAGATTTGTTCCAAATCAATAGTTTTTTAATATGACAAATCCAATTTTTTAGCTTGGGATGTATGATCTGGAGGTTATTCATCAAGGAAGAGGCCTAAAGGAATTATTCTGCTTAGGAAACAAGCCATTCCTTAAGGCTAAATACAAATTTCTCAAGGCCAAATGCCAATTCCTTAGCCCTACTTACCTCCTCTTCAACCTCCAAGGACGGAAGTTAATTTAGATGCAGTTCATAATGTTGTTTAAGAACTTTATAGACCTAATCTACATCAAAGTGGATGTCCAAAATTCTATAAGCCATATACTGATGTAATTGATAGGGGTAATCCCTATCTAGGAGGTTATTGCATTCTAGAATTCTCCTTATTTTTTTGAAAAAGATGGGTAGTCAACCTTGGAGCACATTGTATGTTTCACCATCCAGTGTGGAGAGCTAGCTAACTATGAAAACTTCCAAAACTTCAAGTTGAGACGTTTTCCAAACACATTGACAAGAGCAGCTTTTACATGGGTGACTCAAAGGGTTGAAGAAAATGTTGATATGTTCATTGCAAGCTTCAAAAATATGAGAAATAAATGCAAAATTTTCCTACCCAAAACTAAGTATGTTAAGATGGCACAAAGGGGTCTTGACATTGAATTGAGGAACAAGTTTCAAGGCATAAAATTTAAAGACTTTTATGAATTATTTGTAAAAGTTACTAAATATGAAGAGTTATTGAGGGAAGAAAATTAGAAAAAAAAATTGCCATGGGAACATACTTTTAAGATGTCAACCACAGAAATAACAATAGTTGACCTTGCTAATACTAGTTCTTATTTTTTTCTACTTCTAGAAAAGAAGGCTCCATATGCATGGAAGAAACCTCAAGTCTCAAACACTCAGACTTAGTACACTTTTAAGGTTTCTAAAACTTACCAAATTTTTTATTTTTTGTTTAAAGAAAATTTTATCAAATTTCCTTCAAAACATAAGGTGCTAATTAAGGAACAATTAAAAATGAAGGAGTATTGTAAGTATCACAATTCTTTTAATCATTCCACTAATACCTATTAAACATTCAAGAATGTGATATAAGATAGAATCAATAAAAGTATGCTGAAGTTTTTAAAAAAGAAAGAGGTTATACTTATAGAAGAAATTCCATTTTCACCTATAGTATAAGTCAATTATATATGTATTGACTTGAGGACACTATTGGATTTAAAAAGGAACATCAAAGAAAAAGAGAGGTTGCTGGAATCTTGCTTTAAGTAGAATAAATTAGGGTCAAATATTTATAGAGTCCCTCATCATAAGTTCTTTCCCACTATATAGGAAATGAAGCATAAGTAAATGAAATAAGTGACAGATCTCAGGCCAGGAATTTGCCACTTAGAAAATATTTCACTTTTTAATTTTTATGCTACCTTAAATAAATAAAGTGTAATTTTTTGTAAGTTTTGGCATTGTTGACATCAATGTGTCGACTCGGCATTGATTTATTCACTATTTCTATTTCTTTGTTATGGAAAAATAAAGGGACAGTGAGGAGAGTACTGGAAGAGCGCCTAAGGATGGCTAAAAAGCACTTACAACCTAAAAACCTAATTGGGAGAAATGAGCAGTCACCACTTGGTATCACCCAAGAAATTATCCGGTTAGGGACTAGGCAAACTCGATCCCTAACTTAAAACCAAATCCGGCCATGGATAAGCCATTCGGGTTTAGATATGATGTCAATAAGAGCATACTCATATAATACGAGGCATCTCTATACTACTTAGATACTGAGCATTGCCAACCCCATTATATTGATACAGAGCTTATTTGAAATATGTGCCATAATGAGCCAAGTGTTACATACAAATTCAATAATAATATATATACATACAAGCACATAATAATAGTTATATAAAATGCATGAACATGGAATAGTATAATGTATATAACATGGCAAAAATGCATGAGCATGGCATAGTGTAATGTATATAACATGGTAAAAATGCATAAGCATGATATAGTACAAGAAAAAATATATCATATGATTCTATACATGGCATTATTCATGGCAACTCATATACACAATAATGACATGATAAGAATGCAGGCATGTTATAGCAAGAATAAAGATATAGCAAATTTAGATCATGGCTTTAACATGGTATTATTCAACATACTATACATGCATAGACATAGCATATATTCTAGCATAACAAACATAACATATGGTGTGATATATAATAAAGGTCATAAAAAGATAACTAGACAATGATAATGACATCATACATATCCTCCATCAAACATGATCATGACAAAATGAGAATAAGAATGATAATGCATCATAACATGATTTTATTTACACCATTATATATACAAAACATAGTATATATTCATGAACATGACATATATGCAATGAACATATTATGGTAATAATATAAAGCATGGTAAATCATAGCATGAAGCAAATCAAAATATAGAAAAATCATGTCATAAATATAATACTAAACATGGCATAGCATAATATATTATGGTGACATATGCAATGGCATACATATAATATATGATAAATTAAGCATATAAATTATTAAAACATGTCATATAAATAAACAAGTATGCAAACATGAAAGGAATAACTAAATAAGTAGATGTGTAACATAGAAAATAAATATCTGGGAGACAACCATTCAAACATGAAAGAACATAAACAATATACAATATGAGTTTAAAAAAAGTAAATGGCCAACCCTTTCGACGACACCTCCTTTATTTTCCTTTCATAATGGGGTCTTAAGTTTAAGTTTGAGCTATGGCAAAAGAATTTTAGTTGAAAAATAGCTTGAAATGTAAGATTTAATAAATAAAAGTTTAAGTTAAAATGAAAAAAAATGCAAAATGATTTTAAAGCAAATCATGAAAATTGGCAAGCAATAATAAGGTTCAAATGTGCTTATTTGAAAAATATATCTTAATAAACCATGAAATTAACTTTTGTGAATATAAAGATTTTGGTTTGAATATTAGTAATTTGAACATATAGATACCTTTAACTTGCCATAGGAATGATCCTCTCAATCCATCTATTTTAGACATTAAAATTATTTTTTTTATTGATGGAAATATCTCAGTCAACTGATATTACCTCTTTATGTTCAAAGTACTAAGTCTCCATGAAAGCAATAAAATGACTTGTAATTTGATTAAGAGGACTATAAACTTTTTAAATGACTTATGTCAAGGATAAACCAAAAGGAAATGATCAAGAATCAAGAGTTAGTAGATAACAATAAATCATAACAACACAACACAATAATATATAAAAGTTTATAGCATACAATATATAGTATATAGCATAATAGTATTAGTCATATATAAATTGAGATTAAGTTATAGTGAGCAATATTATCACTAAACAAAATAATAAATACTTATAAAGAACATGAAAAGTAAATGTTAGATGTTAGCATGAATTTGTAATAGTTAGTAAAAGTCAGAGATCATAAGTAAGAGTTAGTAGAAGTTAGTAGTTAGTATTAAGAACTTGAGAGATTAAGCAAGATATATACAAAATGCAAATTATGCAAGTATACAAAGATGCAATGCATGATACACACAATAATTAATTTGTGGGTGCGTGCAAATGCAAATAATGCATGATGCAATTCAAAGTGCATGTAAAATGATGTAAAATTGAGGGTACATGCAAGAATAATAGTGATGCATGCCGGAGTGCATACAAAATACATCTAAGGATCTAAAAATGACGCATGCACATAATAGTGATATACAATCAAGCAAGTAAAATGGAGTCAAGCATATGAGAAATAAAATGATATGCAAATATATAAGAATCAATTAAATGTTAGTAATAATAATCATACAAGATTTAAGAGTTAGTGATAATCACCATCAATAAATAATCATAATAAACAAGGATTAGTAACAATAATAATCAATAAGTACACATCAAACAAGAGTTAGTAATAACAATCATACATGATCATAGGTATAAAACACATATTTTGAGCTTAATTATCAACCAAATGTTTTTAAAGTGTTTTAGATTAAAAGCTTATAAAAATCAAATCAAAGGAAACATGAAAAGAAAGTTAAAAGATTAAAATGAAAGAATTTTCAAGTGAAAACCAAAAGCAAAATAAAAGAGAACTAATTATCCTAGGATTTTTAGAGCCTTATTTGAATGAAATATAATAATTCTTATAGGTTTTATGGGGCCATTAAATCCATCATTAGAGTTCTTTTAGATTAAAAAATCAGTTAAAATGAGTTTTTTACTATTTGGCAAGTTTAGCCACTAGTTAGTTTTGGGGCTAAAAAAGCTCCTCAATCCAAATGAATCATTATTCTGGTCTTTCTTCGCCCCCCACCTCAAAACTGACTCACAGCACAGGGCCCATTCACTTCGCGTGCAGGAAGGCAAGGAAGTTAAGTTCATGAGACCGTGGGAATATTCATATTTCGGAGGACTCTTCTAACCAAACAAGTAATTATCAGTAAAACTATTTCTTTTTTTCTTCAAATCCAAAGAATTTACTATAATGTCTAGGTTATTGACTCAGCATTGGATAAGAATAAGTGAAATACCCATTCTGTTAGGCCTTTATACTTTTTTTAGGTTCATTGGGCTTTTTTTTATTGGAATTTCCAATTATCTTGGCAGAAATTTGATATCGTTATTTCCGTCTCAGCAAATCATTTTTTTCCACAAGGAATCATGATGTCTTTCTATCATAAGTATCATACCAAATCCCATCAATTGAATCACTTTTTCAAAAAATACGATACATCTAAGTTATACAGGTGAAGACATTTATTCATTGATAAGAAAAGAAAAAATGTGAACAATTATTGGATTGATGATAAAATAAAACCCTTGGTCATGCCTAGGCTAAAGATTTGGCAGACCAAAAGTGAAAAATAGTCGGCCAAGAGGGATGAACAGCCGACTAGCTATTCATCCCTAGGTAGAGATGCGAACTTATAGCTTTTGGCTCAAAATTGATTTTTAAAGGCCCAAACACCGAAATAAAAAAAACTTGATGATGAAAGATAAGGTGTTTAAAAAAGTGTTTGGCCTCAGATTGAAGCAAAAAGTTTATCAAAACTCACCAAAATAATGGATCAAAGCAAGGTTAAAAGCAAAGTCAGCTAGTTGAGGGTGTTTGGTTTAGACAATGATTTGAGTGGTATTTAATTGATGTTTTGAGAGGTTTCATATGTGAAATAAAGATCAAAAACTCTATTTCTGAGTATAGGCCATTTTGATTGGGTAGAGAAGAGGGATTGAGAGTGAATTTTCAGAGAGTTTTGGCTTAGATTTTCTTATTTTCACTCATTTTTTCTCTTTTATTTTTAATCTAATTTTGCTCCAGCCACTTTCTCTCTCTTGTCATTCGCTCTCCTCCCTAAAATGCTTCTAATGACCTCCTATTTATAGGCAAAAGGCTTATGGCAAACTTTGAAATTAAGTGATGTCAAAAAGGGCTACTTTAAGTAACTAAAAGACAAAATAATATACATATTTTATTCTTTTCATGACACATCCTAGAATATTCTTTTCTTGGTCACCACTCCTAGGAACATATGCCTTATTTTAATACTAAATATAGTAATATGGACATGCGTAGGACCTGCTTTGAGTGCTTGTGTGACCCAAGATAGTGAAAATTTAACTTTTTACACAAAGGCTCCTATGAACATCTTAATGACTTATTTAATACTTTTGGGCCTCAATTCAACCTCGGAACCTCAGTTTGACCACTAAAAAGTATAGTTAACCAAAAATTGACTTTTATCTTGTGACTTCTTAAGGTTAAACCAAAGCTCTCAAGACTTGAATTGGGTTGAGAAGCACCTAAAGCTAGTCTATAATAGACCATTTTCTAGACTAAACTTATTTACCTAAAAAGTAGTATCCAAGGGAGATTCTCCATCAAAAAAGGGCACAAACATATCATTTTCACATACTCAGAGCTCAATGAAGAGATGAATTAGGTTTGGTTTAGTCTTGAAATGTCTTAGTTGGTCTTGAAATGTAAACAGGTTATTGTTTTATGGTTTCGATTGGTTTGAAAATGGTTTAAAAGTTACTTTCTTGCCTTGATTCATATCCAAGCAATATGTTTTCTGGTTTTTCATCATTGGCCATCAAAGTTTTGGAAATGACCCCTAATAGGTATATTAATATTTATTTATTATTTTTTGGAGAAGTTTAGCAGTTTCTTTGGTGTGTGAGTAATTATTATGAATAGTGATGTTTTGATAAAATTTTAGCAAGCTAAAAATGAGTTATTTTATTTTTTAAGAAATGCATGGTTGTGATGCATGTGTGGTGTGATTAATAATATAGGAGTTGGTGATGGTTTAGGGATTCTAAAAGTAAGAGGGTTAGATATCTTGGTTATAGAAAGATGAAGTGCATGTTAATATAAAATTAGCATTAAATGCAAAATGAAAGAGGATTAGTTGAAAACATGCAGTAAAGTTCAAGGTAAAAGCACAAAACCAAGCGATTTAATCTCCTTAATATTTTAAGAATGAAAAGGTCACAATTATGCTAGCAAAGTAAAGTTATAGCTAATGGCATAACAAAATAAACATTTTAGAATAATTATATCTTGCTAATATATAAATTCAACTTTAAGGTAGAGCTTGCATATGTTTCAATTTTGTGTTAGCTAAATTTATTTTGATTAAATTACTAGCAAAGTTCATAAACAAATATATAAGGTTACTTGTTAAGATTGTTGAGCTTGCCAATGGATAAAAATGCCTTTGATCATATCATGAATAGAATATATTCCTAAAAGATATGCAATTTGAAGCCTTTGCTAAAAATGCAACTTTCATGAAAAATGGCCTTTAAGGTATGAATTGATTTTTAGCTAAGTTAAGCAAAAAAATTATTTTTCCTTTAAGGTATTGAAGTTTGGTTTAGAGATATTTAGAGAAATCAAAGTAAAGAGGTAAAATGAATACAAGTTAAAAGACAACATGCAATGCTCATATAAACTTAGCTTAAAATAGCAAAGTTAAGTCTCAACTAAATTCACCAAGTAGATCATGGAAAGCTCAAATAAATGATGAGACAAGAGCATGTTGCAAGTTGGTTTTGGCGAATGATGCGAAAGTTACAAATTTGTATAATTTTCTTAAGGATTAAAAATAATTTTAAGTAGCAAATACATTTTTAAGTAGTATATATAGCCAAAATCAGTAGACAAATGCTGCTTGTAT
Organism: Macaranga tanarius; assembly: GCA_949673435.1. Classification (NCBI taxonomy): domain Eukaryota; kingdom Viridiplantae; phylum Streptophyta; class Magnoliopsida; order Malpighiales; family Euphorbiaceae; genus Macaranga; species Macaranga tanarius. Next base: position 26,911 of record CATIWO010040013.1, read on the forward strand.
AAAAGTTTTGCAAAGAACTCTAGAAATAATGGCCAAATTTGGTATTTATACCAAAATGGTTTCTTGACCATGGAATGTTGTTTAAAAACTTTGAAAAAAATTATTGTTGCCATGGTTACAGTGCAAATAAAGCAATTCTTAGGATATTTATTAAGTGTGAATAGTAAAGTAATTTTGGCTATGTCTTTATTTGCTAAAATGATGAAAAATGCAAATATCTCTGAGAATTAGCTTTGATAAGACTGGAAAAGATCTTAAAGTTAGTGAGAGGTTGAAAATAGAATGCATAAAGTAAGCTGATAGTGACATGATAAAAATTTGAAATATTTACCTGAGGAATTAAGTAATTCTAAAGTATTAACTGATTTTGATAATTGTTTAAAATGATTTCAAGAGGCTTAAAAATCAAATCAATTATAGAATATTATCCAAAGGCATTTAAATCAAACATTTTTCCGTGAAGATGAATATTTAATTAAAATTCTTAGAGGATAGCTCAAGTTTAAACCGAAATAAAAAGCATAATTTCAATTTGTTATTTTTTCCAAGCCAAAATTTTTGAAAAAATTCATGACATCATTGTAAGATTAATCAAAACATGTTTTCAAGCTAATATTTCAAAAGAATTGTTTTGGCAATTTATTGCTAAAATAAGCTTAAAATTTACATTTGATTAAGGAATTCAAGTTTATAATATAATAATGGTTATGTTAAATAATAAGGTTGATTAATTATTGTAATTGAGTAAGAATGATGTCTAGAATGACATGCAAATGCCTGAGAAATGGTATAAATAATGCAAATTTAGCTAAGGAATTAGCTTATTTTGGTTGATTTTAGCATCAAAAAAGTTCATAAATCTTGGCTAATTAGTTATTCCTTAAGTAATTTTAATCCAATTTAATGATTCTTCAAGCAGCAATTGAAGATAAACATTCTCAACTTGTCAATCATCACCATCCTAAATTCAAAAATGCAAAATCTCATGCAATAGAAGCAAAACACAATAATTTAATCCTTCAAACATTAAACACAAACCCAAAGCACCAACATCATCCAACCAAATTCATAAAATTATACAAAAATCTCAACACAAATTGAAAATAGATAACTGAAAGATTGAGATTTACCTTATCTATAATGTTACTTTGGTTGAGATGAATTTAGCTTGAGGAATTACTATTTTGGCTTGAGGAGTAATCTTAGAATTATTCTTGGAGGCAGGAATGAGGTGAGTAAGGCTGGCTTTGGACCGAGTGATTATTGTGGCATCAATTTCTTATAAAGCAGCACCAGATAAGATCACATTATAGGAAAGAACTGTTGAGGATATATTATGGCTTTGATGAATATTAGCTATAGCAAGTAAGGCAACAGGCAATGGGAGGATGACCTTAGGCTCGACTGTCATAGTGTTGGGGTTTGAGAAGACAATGGCTTCTACTTTATAGATGATTGAAATAGCGACGAAGGCCTGGTAGCAAGCAATAATAACGTCAAGCAAAAAGGAGCTAGCTGGGGTCGCGACACGAGTAGAAGCACTAATAGGCAAAGGAGCAACAACCTCGGTTCTTCGTTAGGTAGCAATGGCCAATAGTGCTCCAAAGCTGAGTGGGTTAGCAATGACAATAAGATGATGATGATGATAATGACCTATATTGGTGATAGAGGAAGGAGATAATGGTTTTAGGTTTTAGTAAGTTTTAAAATTAAAATTAAAGTTTCTATTTTTTAGGTGTTTTGATATTATAAAGAAAGGGGAAAACTGAAATGAGTTTTGTAATTTTTAAAGGATTTATGCTTTGAGTAATCAAAATAGTTGAAGAATTTGAGGGTGAAAGAAGATTTTATGAGCTATTTTGAAGAGAAAGTAAGGGATTTTGGTTTTTTGTTAAAAAATGAACGTTAGGTAAGAAGATGAAATGAGATGTTGATATCTTAAGGAAATGGTAGAGATTTGAATGGATTTTTTGATTTTTGAAGAAATAAAATTGTGGGTAAAGTGAATTTTTTTAAGGAATTAAAATTTGAAGGTCAAATTTGGGGGCAATTTGAAAGAGAATGGGAGAGATTTTTATGAATGAAGTTTGAAATTTTAAATAAGAGCTAAAGTGGGAGAAGATTAACTTATCCATGTAATTAGTTAACGTATTTGGCCCAAACTAATTATGCAGGGGGCATTGTCTGTACCCAAATCTAAAATTTTGGTTAGCTCATGATTAATGTCAAAGCTCAACTCATCAAAAGTCTTGAGGAAAAAGGAATTGAAACTTTTAGATTTTATGCTTTTGGAATTTACATTACTAAAGTTGGAGCTGAGGAGCTAAAGTGCTAAGGAAAGAATATACGTGAAGGTTCTAAAATTTGCTGAGGAACTGAAGAGATAAAGAAGAAGTAATCTACAAATAAAGTGATCTGCAAGTAAAAGGACTTATAATGAAGAGTAATTAATAGTTGTTCTTAATTGATGAAAAATAATGGAGAATATGTGTACAAAAGTAAGAAAGAGCTAGCTAAGAGAGAAACCAATCCAATCATAAAATCCAATACATATCAAGCAACACCAACAATCATCAATCTACAGATACATATCTTTAACAATATTTCCAGTTTCAGTAGCTCTTATTTTTACAAATTTCTTATTGTGTTTAAGCTTACAAATACTTTCTTAATGCAAAAATTCGTGTTTTATAATCTAGTTAAATTATATAATTTTTCCTTTTACATTACACTGTTAAATTTATAAAATTTCTTTCGTTGAGATTCAAGCAAATTATGGTAAAGGAGCTTTAGACTCCATATTTTGTCTGATAGAAGCTAGTTTTCTTCTTAAGGAAGCAATTCCTCTATTACGCTCATGGATATTTGAACCCAGCTCACTAAAAAATAGTAGCAACAGTATCATATATATATTAGCAATAGTATATATGTATTAAATTATAGGAAAAAGTACAAAAAAAAAAGTTCCATGTAATTTCAATCGTAATCACTTCTTGAACTATAATTTTAACCCTAACAAATTAGTACCTTATAGTTCAAATAATTAGTAAATAAAGCTAAATTGTCTGATGCTGTTAAAAATGATGACGTGACAAAGGGTATTTTAGTCATGTCACTTTTTATGAAAAAGAAGAAATATTTCTAGATTTTTATATTCTGACTTGTGGTTTATTTTTATAACAAATCAGTACTCTATTTTATAATATCAAAAAAATAACAAATTAATTAATTAATTTATAATAATAACTATGAAAAATTTTATAAATGATTTCTTAATTGTTTAATCAATTTTTGTAATTTTTATATAATGTTATAAAAATAAATTTTTTATTTTCTATATATATATATATATATATATATATATATTGAAAAATTCATGTCATTACAATATTAATAACTTTCTAATAACTAATAAATAATAGTCAATTTTTTATAATATTATGTGTTTTTAATATAATTAATTTAAAACTTATATTATTAATAAGTTATTAATAATTTTACAATAGCTAAAATTAAATACCAATCAAGACATTCAAAGTGAAGTAAAAAGAGCAAGTATCATTTTCTCACTATTATGGTAGCACATCAAAAAACTAAGAAAAAAAATATAGGTCAATTTGAAGGGGAATTATCGATGATTATCAATTCGGTTTTTTTTTTCTAATTATATTGTTCGTAAATATTTGACATATTTTATGCAATTAAAAAATATTTTAATTAATATTTTTATTTTAAAATTTGAATAGATCTTAAATTTAAATATTCATGATCAATGTTCATCTAAATCAGTAAAAAATTATTATATAATTCATAATTCGCCAGATTTTTATCGGCTCCATAATTCACCTGTTGAGTATTCTCTAATGATTTTTTTTATCCATAAATTAAGCATTTGAAAATAGCAAGTACCAATAAAGGCATTCAAATGAAGCAAAAAGGGTAAGTACCATTTTCTCACTATTATAGCATCACACATACACTTTTAATATTAGGCTCTGTTTGTTTCAAGGAAAATATTTTGTCTCTGAAAAATAATTTTCAGAAAAAATATTTTCTAGAAAAATATAATATTTTTTTATGTTTGGTTACAATACTAGAAAAATAGTTGAAAAATATTTTTGGTATTTGATTTGCAATAAATTTTTTTCCTAAATTATACAATATTATATAGAAATGGTAATATTATATTTGATTTTTTTTCTCTTTTTATATTTGATAGGCATTCAAGTCTTGGAAAATAACTTCCTGTTCTTAGAATGGGAAGTTATTTTTCCATATTTTTAAGCTATTTTTCTTTGATTAGTAACTTATTTTCTTTTGACCTAATTTTTTTGGTAACCCAAACATTAGAAATAGGGGTGAGCACGGTCCGATTCGGTTCGGAGAATGCAATTCTCTAGAATTACTCCATACTATCAGAGATTTAAAAATTAAGGCTCCATAATTGCTTCAAATTTTTGGTTTAGGACAGTTCGGAGATTAAAAATTTCGGTTCAATTCGGTTCGGAGATCAGTTCTTCTCCGAATTAAAAATTTCGGTTCAGTTATCGGCTCTTCTCCGAATTAAAAAAATAAATAAAGATATAATTCAAATCAAATTATTAAATTACAAACCATTTCATAATTTTATTATAAAATTAAATAATTTTTAATAGTTTTATTTATCATTATTTTTTATTATAAAAATTTTATTAGCATATATACAATATAGTCTAATATACCATACAATTATTAAATATTTTTATGAAAAATTTATATAAATAATATATATCATAAAATAATAATAACAACCCCATAACTATTACAAAGTATATTACATTAGAATTTTATTATTGAAGATAAATAAAAAAATTTCAATATAAATTATATTATAATATTTTGAAATGTTATTTATTAATTTAATATTT
>CATIWO010040024.1:0-16490 GCA_949673435.1 Macaranga tanarius
ACCAGGTCAAAGGAGTTACAGAAAAAATAGCAATAATATTAAAAGTTAGTCCACTTGATGAAAATTTAAATACTAAATTAAATGAATTTTTAATCTATATATAATTTACTCAATATTAGTTGCTATTATTATTTGAGACTCCTTATGTGAAATTTTATTTTTTTCAATTTCAGTTTTTAAAATATATATATAAGCATTTTTTTATTTTATAAATCATTTGTTTTTAAAAAATAAATTATACAAAGCAATTAATGGATTATGGTTGCAGCTGTATTATTATGCTATTAAAACAACATACTAAAAATATGAACTTGATAAATTAATTTGTATTTGTAAGTTTAAAATTTTTTTATATGTTTGGAATTGTAAGAGAATTAGTTTGATATAATAAATTCAAAATTTGATTATAAATGACTGTATACAATCTATATGTAATTAAATAAAATAAAAAGGAGCTCTTTTTTTTTTTTTTTTTGTCTTTTTAAAAAAGCATAAGTATAACTTATGAACATTAAATTGGGAGCACTTTTATTAAATTAAACATATGAAAAGGAAAAATATAGGTGTTAAATTATGTTTGAAAAAACAATCGGGGACTGAAAGATAGTGGGTGGACACGAAAGCGATTTACACGTGGTTTTGTCGGTTTATGCAGGTGGAGCTGACGGCAAAGGAACGGCGTTAAAGTTTTTGAGAACGAATCGACCATACCAGGCTTGGGTTGGCCCAAATGCTACAACAGTCCGATTAGGCTGAGAAAAAATGGGCCAACTCCATAGTCCAATTTCTAACTTCAATTTACGCTTTGCCGTTGCCATATGTAAAGGGTTTTTTTACAAAAATAACCAAAAAAAAAAAATCTTTAAAAATACAATTAACTTTTTTTTTTTCAAACACACATATTTAACAACTTTTAAAAAATACGGTGTTTTTAAATATAACAGCAAAAAATACAAATTATAAACTAATAAACTAAATATAAAACAACTATTAGTTACCTATTTTATCTATATCACTACTAGTAAATTCTAATAACACATAATCTCTAATACATATGAAAAAATTAAATACAACTATAACAAAAAAAATAGCAAAACTACCAAAAATAACGTGAGAATAATCAAGTGAGAACAACTTATTTTAAATAGCATCTTAAAAACAATATGACAAACAAACTATAATTTTTTTTTAAAAAAAAAAATCTCAAAAATAAGTAGAATAACCTCCCATACAAATCAAAAAAACTTTAAAACAATCTCAAAACACAACCTAAAAAAAAAACACCGAAAACAACAGAAAAATAACCAAAAAAACCCTAAACACAACCAAAAATAACCTCAAAAACAACATTCACCAACTAAACAACAATAACCTACTTAACACCTACCATCAATATTAAGGCTTTGGATTGTTTCCAAATCAACCAAATGAAAATAAAACAACAAACAAAACAAAATAAATAAGATGGAGAAGAGAACCCAAGATTTATACAAGTATCAATAACCAAAAATAATAAAATTTAATACATACTCATTGCAATTCTTAATAATTTGTAAACTTCTAAATATAGCTTTCTCTTGATTTCTCATGGGTTATTATACATATATATATATATAAGAATTAATGAGCAACTTAACTACTGCTATGTCTATTTGGAGATATTGGTTTTTAATAGATTACGAAGTAGATTGGATTTGTTTGATGAAAGTAAGATAAGGAAAAAAATGAAGAAAACATAATGGAAAGCGGAGATGAGGAACACAATGTAAAAAAAAAAAAAAAAAAAAAGATCGCGTGTTTACACAAACAGGCATGATTATAATTGATAAAAAAATTTAACATATTTTTAAAAATTTTAGCTCTAACTTAGTATTTTGTGTAATTTTACATGCATTAAATTTTGTTTGTTTATGAGCCCATAAAATTATTTTCCAGTAAGAGTTTTAATAATGGGCCATCAAATGCCGTTAAGTTTTAACTTGAATACTAAACGGAATATTATTGGAAAGTTTACAAATATAACCAAAATATGAAATTTTTTTAAAAAATATGGTCGATTTTTTCTTTAAAAATACGGTGATGAATGATGATACAATTTTTTTTTTTTAAATACGGTACTCTTCTCTTATAAAACAATAATATGAAAATAATTTTACAATAATCACCACAAAAATAACTACAAATATAAAAAATATTTTGATCAAAGCAATTATAAACACAATTACTAACACCGACTAAAAAAATTTTTGATTTTTCACTGGTTATTGGTATTTATTTATTTATTTTTTAACAGAGAGATCATATAACTTAATTATCAATATACTGTACAACAAGGGACAATCTTCATTTTTCAAATAGACGACGACAAGATTTTGAACCTTACACCTCTAATTATTGGGTTGTTATTGTTATTCTTTTATTTTTTTGGCTATTATTTTCTTGTTGTCAGGTTGCTGTTGTTGTGAAATTGTTGTTGTTATTCTATGGTTGTTTATTTGTTGTTTGATTATTCTCAACTTGATGACCAATTTTTTCCTCGGTTTTTTTTTTTTATATATGTCATAAATTATTTCAGTTTACTCGTAAATTTATAGTATTTAAAAAAACAAACAATTAAAAAAAGAGTTTTAAAAAATAACTTAAAATAAAAGAAAAAATGGACAACAACCACAAAACAACTAGAAAATAACCATAAAACAACAACAACAATCAAATAACAACTGAACAATAACCCTTCAGCTATCAAAAAATAACAAATAACATCAAAATAATCTCATAACAACCATTAAACAATTGAAAAACAACAAACAACTGTAAAATAGTCTTATAAAAACTTAAAAACAACAACAACAACCTTTTAGCAAAAAAAAAAAAAACAACATCACAACAACTAAAAAACAACAAAATAACTTCACAAAAACTAAAAAATAACTATAAAACAACAACAAACTCACAACAATCATTTAACAACTAAAAATTAACAAATAACACCAAAATATATGCATCAAATTAATAAGAACCAATGAATTGGTAAAAACTCATTAATACTCGTAGCACTATAAGTACAAAATCATAAACAAAAAGAGAAAAAACTAAAACTCAATAATCACGCAAGCATCAAAATTCAAAAAGAAGGAAATTTAACATATACCCACTACAATTCGTAATGATTTGTTATCTATTAAAGAATAAGAAGAAAAATAATAAGAAGAATAAAATGAAAGACATACCAACAAGAGTTGCCCGTAAAAATCGATTGTAGCCAATATGAAAGCTTGAGTTTTTTCTTCTTTAAAAAAATAAAAAATAAAATTTTAAATTTATTTTAATTTTTTCAAATTTCAATTGATGAAAAATTAATTGTTAGTGAGGTTAATTATACAAATATTATTATAATTAGTGTTGGATTTGGGAAAAGTAATGAATAGAAGGAAATGAGAAGAAGTGATGATTAGAACGAAATAATAAGAAGTGAGGAAGAAAAGAAACGAGAAAAGAATAACAATGTGAAACTAAGAAAAAAAAAAAAAAAAAAAAACTCGTATCATATGAAACACATAAAGGTTACTATTAAAAAAATCATAAATTTAAAATTATCATATTTGATATTTTATCAATATTATTATTTCCTTTATTTTGTCTTTGTTTATGATTTTCTTTAAAATACAATAAAATACGTATTTCAAATATCAAAATATTTATATATTGCAATTAAAGTTACTGATGCTAGATTAGGCATAATTTTAAAAACACATGTGTTAAATTTGAAAAACCATAAAATTTTATGATATGTATAGACATTTAAACCATCAAATTGGACACCAAAGGTGAATATTATTTATTTAGGTTTAAATATGGATTAGGGAAATTAACGGTAGCCTCTCGTTCACAATGTATCCTCAACTGTGGGCCTCACCCACATGTCAATGCAGAATAGGCCGGCTACACCCTTACTTTTTGGGCTCAGCAAGATAGATAGATTCCTTCGTGCATCATTGTCAGTTTTGTCACAGAGACAACTTTACAATTTCACTCATTTTTCACATCATTTCATCTTCTTTAAATGATTTAACATGTAGTTTTCCTCCTTTATATACTATTCTTTTTTTTTTTTCTCCCAAGAGATTTCACCAATAAAGCCATACATCATCTCCTGAATGATGATCTGTATTTTAGTTTTTTTAATAAAGAAAAAATATCAATGATGAATTTTATTTTATAAATAATATTAAATACAACTACAAAATTTATTCATTTAGTTATATTTTTTGGACCACAAGTCAACTGTATGGGAGGTTTATTTTAGTTTCGGGTGGCATTGTGGGGAATCATTCAATGCAAATATTTATGATGTCGTTAAAAGAAAATTTTGATAAAAAAGTCAACCGTCCAATTAATGTACATTGCAATTAGTGGAGTATCATTTATGTAATATGGCTTAATTATGCAGCATTAGTTCCAACTTTCATTGATGTGCTTGTTGCAAATAGAGAAACTGAGTAGAGAAGGGATGAGGTTTTCAATGGATTTTATGTCCATACATTGCCAAACATGGTAAAATGCAATGCCTTGACCATTCTGGTGGCCAATGCATAGAATAATTAAAGTTTGCTCTTAAATATGCAAATTGGGCTGCATCTTGTGAGTACATTAGATTCAAATTATGTCAAAACTTTTTTCAGCTACCAAAGTTGAACATTTCATCATGTTTCAAATTTGCATTTCAATCATGTTAATTTTCAATTCTCTACAACAATATAATTCATGGCAACACAAAAACCATTTTATGTTGAAATTTAAATATGAATATTATATTTTATTTGAATTTAGAAGAAAATTTTCACTATACTGTCTTTTAGTATTACAGACTTTTAGATTATTTAAATTTTGAGTGATAAATAAGAGTTTGTTATAGTATTACAAACTTTTAGATTATTTAAATTTTGAGTGATAAATAAGAGTTTGTTATGTTTATAGAAACGGTAATTAGATATCACACTGCACGTGGCAAATTATAAATTTAGTTCCTTAAATATATTTTACTTTCCTAAAAAATTAGGATCCAAAATTACTATTTTGTAATTTTTTTTTGTCTTTTACTACTGTTGCCTAGCACTGTATCTATTGCTACACTTATAGAAAAGGGTTCACGTAAACCACAGGCACCATTGGACGTTTCCGTTTCTTGTCCTCTTTAAAAATTGAAGAGATCACGGTGGCAGGGCTGCTAAGTGTAACGGTAGAGGGATGGGCAGAGCAACGTGTCAAGGAAGCAATATAAGCAGTCAGTGGGTTGGTTACACCGTGAAATTGAAAATGAAATTAGCTTTTGATGTCTAAAGCTGCGGCGGAGAGGCATTTTGACGATGGGCTGCTATTGCTATTTGCTAATGCTATTATCAAAGTTACGCCGCCGTGACTGTAAAAACTCGCACATGTTTTTTGACACTTGACTGTTGGGGTCCACTCTCTCCTCTACCACCCGCTTTCTATTCACGAGCACACTTGTACTTCACGCGTCACGTAGCCCAACCTATTGTTAAAGGAGTGTGATGTAGATTCTTCTAGCAAAAATACTTCAAAACCAAATAAAACTACATTAAATTATTATACAATTAATCAATTTTTATTTGTAAATTAAAGTTTTGACATTATAACTATTAGTTCAAAATTCATACTATCCACAAACTGATTTTTTAAATCATCATATTATTTTATAAATTAAAATTAAAATTTAATTTTATGCAAAATAAAATATCATGAAATATTTTGAAACGAAAATAAAATTCATATAAAATAAAAATATAACGTAATGCATTATAATATTAAAGTATATATATGAATTTTTGATAAAGTATATAATATTACAGTATATAAATTTGGATGTTATTAGGTTATCGTACTATAACATCAAAAAATAATAAAATAGATATATATCATTGTTGTTTTAGTTAATTAATTTCCAATGAATGTTATAAAAACTTATTTTTATTTTTTTTCATATTTCAATAAACTTTTTAAATTATATATATATATTCACTTAAATATTTTTAAACTTTGACATTCATATAAATGTAGGAATATATCAAAATTTATTAAATCTCAATATATATAAGTTGCACATAAGTTATTACACAAGCAATTATTGTAATTCTTTATTAGAAATATTTTTCTAAACCAAAAGAGTAACTTGAGAGTTCATGTACCCAATTCAAAATACCAACTTGCTTCTATATAATTCCTGAAGTACGAGAATATTCATGCAGTGCTTTTATTATTATTATTTATTTTGGTCTAAAGTTTACATGGATACTGTAATTCCTTAAAAAAAAAACATTAGAAAATTATAGCAATACATATACAATTATACATAAAAAATTTGTGTGCGTACGTGGTTCGCACGCCCCTTTCAGTCGGGTGGACCATACATGGTGACAGGCAGCTACGGCTGTTCTCAAACTTTGCTTACCTGATAAAAATGGACTTATATAGCGCCAGTAACAACACTAGCAACACACACACACCCCTTCGATTCAACATTCATCCTCTCTTCTTTTTCCTTTTCTTCTCTTTTTTTCTCTTTCCTATTCTGCATTTCTTGTTTGATTCGGATTTTTAGTATCATCCCATATTTTTCAACTTAGCATTATTCAATTTCGTCTCTGCCTCTCTTTCCTTACTTTTTTTTTTTTTTGTTTCAAGGCCCATTTGCTTTTTCTTTCTTTATTCTCAACACATTTTCTCTTGGTTTTGATCTTGCACTTCCCTCAAATAAGAGCAATCCAGAAATGAAGGTTTGATTCCTTAATTTTCTTGGAATATGTTTTCTTTACTACTCTTTATTGGGTTCTGATTCTTGATGAAAATTAATTTTCTTTTGGTTCTTTTTCTGTTTTGGCTAACTTATAATTAAATACGAATCTAAACATTATTCTTCATGAATCTTTAGATTGAATCATTTCTTTGTAGTTTCCATTGAGTATAAAAGAATTAAACTTTTTAGTGTTCCCTTCCTTAAAGATGCTGTCTTTTGTTCTGTCAAAAATTTCTGATTCGGAATTGATGGTTTTTCACTTGTATATATCAGCTTTTTTTGATATTTGGTTTGAACTAAAGTATAAATGAAAGGAGTTGTTTTCACTTCAGTACAAAACAATAAATATTATATGTTGGTTTTAATATTCTTGAATTGACAAAATTAATGATTTCTTTTAATATCTGAAAAGTATTGTTAAATGGATCTGTTTAATTCATGTGAATGCAGAAGTATATTCTGAAATTGGACTTGCACGATGACAAAGCTAAGCAGAAGGCCCTGAAGACAGTCTCTGCTCTCTCAGGTATCAAATCTCTTAGTTCATAATCATATTCTGGTCATTTCAGTTGAGAATAATGTGCTAAAGAGAGATCTTGTTTTTCTTTGATTTTGTTGTTGCTGTTGTTTTTAGTTGTTGATTAGTTTTTTTTAGGTGTTAGGAATGTAAAAAGAAATTACCTACCACTAGATGTAACTAAAGAATTGACTTTTACCAAACGAATTCTGAATTTTAATTAGGTGGAGATTTGTTGTGTTAGAAAGTAATTAAGATAATTATTGTTATCATTACCATAATTGTTTTTAGTCTGCTAGTAATTATTCTTCTAAGAATGACTCCACTCAAGCTGAATATATATATATATATATATGTATATTATACTTTATACGCACAATCACTCACCTATTAATTAAGATAAACTCTATGGTTAAAAGAACTAAGTGGAGCTTGTGATGATAGCGTCCATATCACTCAAATGTACACAGTACACATACGTAACTTCAACAATAGGGAAAACTACAAGATGCATAAACGTTTTTTCTTCTTTCTGGGGTGGTAGGCCCTAGGCACAAACAAACAATATGCTTGCAAAATCTCTACAAATTATCAACTCATTTTTTTTTTTAAGCAGAATACTTACTGTAGCTGAGGAATCATCTAGGCATTTGCTGACTAGATGGCCTCAGAGTACATACTTATACACACCCCACACACACATCGCAACTGATGTGGGATCCGAAGATCCAGTCCCTCACTAAGGTCTGCTATAATTAGCAGCACACTACGCGGGGACCGCACACCAGCAGGGCCACAGTTTGCTTTTTTGGAGCAGAAGATTTACTATAGCTGAATAATCATCTAGGCAATTGCTGACTAAATGGTCTCAGACTATATGCTTATACACACACCACACATCGCAACCGATGTGGGATCCGAAGATCCTACAAATTATCAACTTGATGCTTATCTTTTGCCGTCACATGATTACAATTTGCAAGCAGACTTTAATTTTGTTCTTAATTTGAGTTTTATTACTATTATTATTATTATTATTATTATTATTATTATTGTGGATTTCAAAAATAAATATATTTTTAATTTATATGTTGCCTGAAATTATCTTCATTTCTCCAAACATTTATAAGACACATGAATTTGAATTATTGCACGGTTTTGCAGAGCAGGACATTATGCATATGCCTGTAAAAATTTGACAAAAGTCACCTTGGCCTTTCAATTTTTCCCTTTTTCTTAGAGAAACCGTAAATTGAAATTATTTACCAAATTTTCTAATTTTTGTGTCATTTTTTAAAAAATATATATGTAAACAGGGATTGATTCCATTGCTATGGACATGAAAGAAAAGAAATTAACAGTGATAGGAACAGTTGATCCTATAACTGTAGTGAGCAAATTGAGGAAATATTGGCCAACAGATATAGTATCAGTAGGGCCAGCAAAGGAGCCTGAGAAGAAAGAAGAGCCAAAGAAAGAAGAACCCAAGAAAGAAGAAGCAAAGAAAGAAGAAGCAAAGAAAGAAGAAGAAGCAAAAAAAGAAGAACCCAAGAAAGAAGATGAAGCAAAGAAAGAAGAACCCAAGAAAGATGAAGAAAAGAAAGAAGAACCCAAAAAAGATGCAGCACCAGCACCAGCACCAGCACCTCCTCCAGACCCAGTTTTAGAGCTTGTCAAGGCTTACAAAGCTTATAATCCTCACCTGACAACATACTACTACGTTCAAAGCATTGAAGAGAATCCAAATGCTTGTGTTGTTTCTTAAGTTGGAAATGGCTAAAGAAAACATTTAGCCTTTTTCTCCAGCTGGTGATGGTTTTTTATCTCATCAGTCCCATGTGTGTTAAGAGGTATAATGCCTAAGAAGAGACGAACCCACCCTGTATATAGATGGTGATGCTTCATTCAATATAATTCAGAACATAAGTAATGTGTAGAGAGAATAAAGGAAATTTTGAAACTTGTTCTTTTGTCACCTCAGTAGTTCTTAAATAATCTCTACTATATTTGTCTTTTTTGCTGTCCACTCTGCAAATATTATAGTGAAGGACATAAATTATTGCATACACATTAGAATGAACAATAGCAATCTTTACACTCAATTCTGACTAATCTAAAATTTAAATTTAGTTGCATAGTTCGTTTTCATAATTTTTTAAGAAGAAACCTGAAGAATCTTTACATGAGAGCCTAAAAGAGCAAGAACATCTCTGCATTACAAGATGTGACTTGGTCATTTAATTAGCAAATTATCCAGAACTAGCAACTAATAATTAACTGTTATAATATGGGACTAGCTAACATTACATTGCATAAAAGACTGGAGGGTTACTTCATATGGGGTAGAAGGATTCCTGGTGGGTCATACAAAAGTAGTGCTTCCACCTTTTCATATCTCTGATCCTCTCTTTCTGTGTTGTAAAAGAAATGCAAGGTCATGGTCATGAATCTTGGATAAATTCGTGGGTCTATATAATCTATCACCTCCTTGTATATTTTTCAGGCTTTCAGCTAAAGAAGAGTCGTGGTCCACCTGCAAAGGTCGGTGGCAGTATCTAATCATTTTGCCAATGACACCGGCTCCTCCTCTCTCCTTTAGTGTGCAACTGTTTATTTGAAAAGCAAAACTTAGCTTATGGAGTTTTCTGTTCAAAGAATTTCTTGGTTTTATCAGTTTCAGAGATAAATATATATATATATTTCTGGCCATATTTGACAGTGTTTTCTTCGTTGGCAGGGGAAAGGTACTTTTCTTTAATTAGTTTTCAGGTTTGGTGTCTTACTGTAATGTGATTAATTCTAATTAACAATAGACAAGCTCTTTCTATTTTGGGTTTCATTATGTTTTAGAATATATATAAGACAGGAGTAAAACACAATCAATCCTGTCCTGTGCTGTATCTGGATCACCTCCACCCACATGGAGCTTGCCTCAAAGTGTGTTCATTCGTATGTATTAAAGCACAAATGCATGTTACCAATAATTAAAATCATACTGTTTATTCTTTGTTTGTATCCAAACTCATTCAGTGCCTACATGTGCTGAATGAATTAAACAAATTACATATACAATTAAGCTCTCTATGTACATACTTGTACTCTTCTTTTTATGTATTTTTGTATTTAATTTTATTTGATTCGATGTCCACATAGAAAACTAAAGCAAAGTGTCAAAGTGTATCTACATTTTTAGGTGGATCCAGTCCTATTTCACTATTTACCTTTCAAAGCTTAATCCGTGGGCAAAATTCCAAAAATTAAAGAAGAGGAAAACTAGAACCCAAGAAAGAAATTAAAGACGACTCTTTATCATATCCAGAAAGTGCCTCTCATTTCAAGCATCCATATCCTTTTATTATATATACATAGCTTTAAGCTAATTAGACATTGATGCAATGGTAGTTGTAACATTAATCCATCCACGTCATTGCATACTCATTTAGACATTGACACAATATATTATATATATGACATGTAAAGCACTATCTTTTCAGTTAAAAAAAAAAAAATGTAAAGCACCATCTATATATGCTAGTCCTAATGACGTACTAGGGCATTTAATCTACATTTGGGTTTGAGAATTTATATATATTCTATTGTATTTTTAAATATAAATAATTTTACGAAATATCATTTTATGAGTAAATTGTTCCAATGGTCATTTAACTTTAACATTCGTTTCAAATTGATTCTTTAATTTTGATTTTTATCTTTTCAGTTATTTAATTTTTATTTCTGTTTTAAATTAGTACATTCACTATATTTTAAATCTTCAAAATTTACACAAAAATTTTTTAATGCTCAAGACATTTAATTTTTCAATTTAATTCAAAATTCAAAGAATTTAGAAATTCACTTTCTTTTAGACTCTAATACCACTCATATACTTCGTTAACTACAAATAATATAATTTTTTCTTTTTAATTTTAAAAAGTTTTTTTTTTTTTTGAAACAAAATATTTTTCATCATCCAATTTTTTTCTTTTGATAAAATTTAAAAATAATTTTTTTTAGAATAATAATAATTCTGGTCTGGCGAAAATTAGGTCCATTTAGAATGATTGGTGCACTTTAATTTGTGTTTCGTACTTTAAATATGGAATTTTCAAGCACATTGTCGGTGCATATCTTCACTTTACGTGATAGAGGTACGAGATTATCTAGATCATATTAAATCAACAATATCTTCTTTGAATACTTCACAAATAATAACAAAAAAAATTGTATAGAATATGCGTGCAAGAAATATCCATCCAGAAAATGTCGCAACTGGAGATAAAAACCAGAGTATGTAGTAGAGTCCCAAACACATACAAATATATTGCGAGAATAGACAAATGTAAGGCAATTAGCACTAAATGATTGCAATGTATGGATTGTGAAAACACAAAAAGAAATGGGCAACATATAATTGATAACCCCAACTTGCCTACTGTAGTTTTCAAAGTCTTCTATTTAATTTCTCTGTTTTTCGTTGGTAGCACCACGTACGCAAGCTTTGCAAGTGACCTGCAAATGCCAACTTTGCTGCATTTATCATGCTATTACACGTAGCTAGGTACCAGCAACTCAATTATTGTCCTATTGTAACCACATGTAGACATATATATACATGTTATAAACACTTATGTTAAACTTGGAAGCTAAAAAAGTGTTGTAGCTTGTGCAAGTTAAGTCACAATATTCATGTCAAAAATTTATAAAATGATGTTATGCAGTTTATATTGGCAGTACTGTTGATGGAAGAAAGAATTGTGCAAGAAGCATTTATTTATTCTTTATAGAAGATGCATTTAACATTTAATATATTGGTGAATTTCTAAATTTAGCATTTTTTAAATTTATAAATTAAAAAAATTATTAATATTCTTCGACAGTATTTAAAGTGTTTAAATGATTAACTATAAGTTAAAATAAAAATATATGAACGCTTAAATTAACTAAAAAATTTGTAATTGAGTGTTAAAATAATTAATTTATAAATGGGGAAGTTATACTGAAAAAATATGTGACACTGAAGATAAATGTATTAATTTGGGACTTTTGCTATAGTACAAATATTTGTGCCTATATAAATAGAATTAAAAATTATTAGACCAATTTTTATTTAATTATTCTTTTAGTTTAAAAACTATAATTGCTTTCGTTTGCACTTGCATAAGAGTTTCTCTTAGTTTATATACTGTTTTTGTTTGTTGTTGCATTATTTTAACTATTTAAAAAAATCTTCTATAAAAAAAATCTTATTATTAAAAATTTATCTAAAAGAAAAAAAACATAAAATGGAGAAAGAGTAGATTCCAAAACGAAATAATTTAAAATAATAAAATTGATTATTTAATTTAACTAGTTGAATTTTACATTTTTATATATTTATTGTTTTAAATTATTGACGCACAAAGATAAACAAGTCTTAATCCAGAAATCAAAACAAAGCTAAATCTCAAATCAATTGATAAAGTCTCATACAAAATAAAACCTTAAAATACATATTTAAGGTACAAACTCTCAATCCTAGCTAAAATTTTAATTAAAGTAGGAAACTAAAAATAAAAATAAAATCCTAGATAAATATATAATTATTTCTCATTAATTAATTATTTTAAATAATAAAATAAATAAATAAAAATTCAAAACAAAACAAATACAACTCTGTCGGTCAATTTTCCTCTTCTTTCTCTTCAAGTTGATTCCACTCAATACAATTGGTTGGCTCGCCTTCCTCTTCTTCTTCAAGTTTAATTGAAAAAAACAACCATAGGGTATCTTCTTCATAATTCATTGCCTGCCTTTTTTGGTTAATTTCCTCTTCTTTGATATCACTGGACACAGTTGGTTGGCTCTCCTTCCTCTTCTTCTCCAAGTTTAATAGAAAATAATCATAGGTCGGTCTCTTCTTTTATATCTTCTTCATAATCCATTACATGTCTCTTCTTTTAAATATATCTTCTTCATAATCCACTGCATGCCTATTTTGGTTTTGATTCTCGGGAATAGGATCAATGATGGGTTTGACGGAGCCAACTGATATCACTTGACACAGTTGGTTGGCTCTCCTTCCTCTCCAAGTTTAATAGAAAACAACCATAGGTCAGTCTCTTCTTTTATATCTTCTTCATAATCCACTGCAAACCTGTTTTGGTTTTGATTCTCGATAATAAGATTAATGATGGGTTTGACGGAGCCAACTGATATCACTCGACATAGTTGGTTGGCTCTTCTTACTCTTCTTCTTTAAGTTTAACTGGCTCTTCTTCCTCTTCTTCTCCAAGTTTAATTGAAAACAACTATAGGTCAGTCTCTTTTGTATCTTCTCCATAATCCACCGTCTGCCTCTTTTGGTTTTGATTCTCGGGAATGGGATTAATGATGGGATTAACAGAGCCAATTCCTCCGTCTTATGCGGCATTATCACTCCTATACCCTTTAACCCTCAACAAAGCTTACAACTGATTTTGAATTGTCTCCAATTGCTGGATTGTAATCAATCGCCAAACCATGTATTGAGATCCGTCGTTATTCTTTGATTGCTCTCCAAACAGCCTGTAATCCCTGATCACCGTATTGGAATTAGTTACAGTGTATAGTGCGAATAATCAAAACACGTTTAATTATAAAAAATATTAAGCCTTAAACACAGAGACCAAATTTTCAATCTAGAGAAAATAAGCAAATGCTTAATTGTAATTTAATTAAAAAGATAAAAAGTCCATATAATAACCTATCTACACCACATATTTATAGGAAAGATTTAGGCTTCGTTTGTTTACGGAAAATATTCTTCCCGAAAATATTTTTTTCTTATTTTTTAATGTTTGGTTACCAAAATAAAATAAGTCAAAGGAAAATAAGTTATTAGTCAAAGAAAAATAACTTAAAAATATGGGAAAACAACTTCCCATTTTGAAAATGGGAAGTTATTTTCCAAGACTTCAATGCTTATCAAATATAAAGAGAGAGAGAAAATAAAAAATAATGTTACCATTTATATGTAATATTGTATAATTTAGGAAATAATCTATTATAAACTAAATACTAAAAATACTTTTTAACTATTTTTCTAGTGTTTTAGCCAAACATAAAAAAAATATTATATTTTTCTGGAAAATATTTTTTTTGGAAAATATTTTTCAAGAGATATAATATTTTTCGTAAACAAACGGAGCCTTAATAAACTTATATAATATTTTAGACGTATGTAACTTTTTTTTACAAAACAATAACAAAATGTAATTATTTTTTTTTTTCAGTTTGTGGAGTTAGAATGTATGAATCGAAACATTTTGGTAGTGTTTACTACCAGATAATTATTATCTGTTTTTATTTTTTAATTTTTAATTTTTAAAGAAAATAAAAACTTTTCATTTTCATAAAAAATTTGTAAAATATATTTATTTGTTAGAAATTGAAATCTATTTTTCATTTTTTGAAAACAGACTAATGTGTTTAATTGTTTTCATCTCCAAATTATTTTTTATTTTTAAAAATTGAAAATGTGTTTAGTTGGTATCATATAAAATTTGTTTTATATGTCAAACACATAAAAATATGTTCAATGTAATAAATAAAAATTAATTTTTAAATTGTAAAATTTTAGACTATTAAATTATAGTCTATTATGTTTATTTATATATTATCAATCATTCTAAGCGTATATTATTGATCATGATCAAAAATTAAATATTATTTAATTTATAAATGACTTGATTAATCATTATTTATCCACTAAAATACTAATAATAAGCCACTAAAATTACTTGCTACAAAAAACTACTAAAATTACTTGTCCATTAAAACAGTAATAATAACTCACTGTCTACGTTACATAGAATATTAAATTGCAAATATAATTTTAATATGAAAAAACAATAGAAAATGTAGTTCAATAATATCAAATAAACCACAAAATATTCTAACGCCTATTACGATAGTTATACTCATTCCAGAGTTAGTCTACAATACTTTCTCGAACAATGCTCATTTGGTGTTGTTGAGATAGATCTACTCGAATGTCATCACGAACTACACTAACACCAATTTCTTCATCAATAGTCAATCCTTCTCTTCCATATAACGTAAATAATTGATCTGCTCTATCTTCCATCTTGATAAAATTGTGTAAGGTACAACATGCAAGAGGAATTAACTTTTGCCTTCGTAAAGGATAGTTTGGTATGGACTTTAAAATTGGAAATCTAGCTTTTAGCACACCAAATGCTCTTTCTATCACATTATGTAATGATGAGTGCCTATAATTAAATAACTCATACTTTCTTGTAATTCTTCCTCGTCCATGAAAATCATTTAAATGATACCTTTCACCACGGTACGGTGCTAAAAATCCTGGAATATTAGGATATCCAGCATCTACAACATAATAATAACCTGAAATATAAAAACATATCATTAATTATATATACTTGTCATCTTATTAATTTGCTAAGTTAAAAAAATTACCATCCGGAGGAAATGGGAAATCACTTCCTTGTCTTGTTAATGCATCAAGAAATACACGAGAGTCATTCGCTGTTCCTTCCCAACCAGTATACACATATGTGAATATCATATCATGAGAACAAACTGCCATTATATTTTGTGTGACAAGTGATGCCTTTCTACCGCGAAAAGTATAGATCTCTACTCAATTAACAATTATTTATTTCAATTAAACATATTTATTTTTCTTAATCATCCTCTAAAAGCCAAGCTTATTTTATAGATCTCTACTCAATTAAACAATTATCTAATTAATTAAATTACTCAAATTCAATTGTACCTTATATCTGATTTTTTTAATAAAAATTTCAATAAAATCAAAATCATTAGTTATTAATGTTGATAAAAAATAACTGTAAAATATATAAATAGAACCATCAACTAGCATTAATAAAAATAACATAGAAATATCCCAACATAATGTAGTCAATAAAATAAAAATCATAAATAGAACATCCCAATATAACATAGTCATAAAATAAAAGTTCTCCTACTAATAGATCAAACTAAACTTTCTAGCCAATCTTGTCTCCTATTAGCACGCATCAATATGAATATTTTCCTCCAATCTTGGTTCATGAATTTTTCTAGTGCTTTGTTGTAGACATCTTTTGAGATATTATCCATTGTCTCTAATATATCCATACATGCTTCTATTGAATA
>CATIWO010040045.1:0-19320 GCA_949673435.1 Macaranga tanarius
CACACACACACACACACACACAATTGATATACACCTTAAACCACCCACCAATCACAAATGGCCACTTGCCCCTTCTCAAGCCTTCTAATATTAAAATACTCTCCAACTTATAATTATCCCCTTATATATAATAAACTAATATAATATTATATATATATACAAATATCAAAACCCTCTCTACACACTCTTAATACACTAGGATAATTACTCCAAAGGTCCACAACTTTCTAATTGAACAAAAAGGTCTAAACTTATCTTTCACTCACACCCCTCTCTACCAAAATGTATATGTCCCACATATATGCAACTCATAACTCTATGCCACATGTCATGTAATTCACTATGCATGAACAATACTTTTAAAATGACGAACGTTACATAAAAAGTCATGGATTCTATATACAATGAATAACTTTTTTTAAGTTTGTATTAATAAGAAAACTACACAATTGTCTTTCATTTTACCTCAAGACTTTGAATTACTTTTTTTAGCATTGTATAAATAGGAAAACTATGTAATTTTGTTTCACTCTACCTCAAGCTAGTGTTAGCATGTGCAGGGTTGCATAACTTTCTTCGAAAGAAGTGCCGTTCAGATTAATTTCCAGTTGAACTAGATAATGAAACTTTATCATCTCTACCTATATCAGTTAATCAATAAGAGAATTTTGAACCATTTATTGAGACACAGGAGCAACAAAGAAATGCTGTCAATGAATAGAGGAATACTATAGCTACTAATCTGTGGAATGATGTTGAGCATGTGAATGAAAATGAACATTAATTTTTTAATCATTGTTATTATAGTTACTTGGAGTTAATGAGATTTTTTTGTATGAACAAGTTAATATAGTTTTTATGGTTAATTTAGCAAGTGAATATTTCAGTTTCTTATTTTAGATGTAAAAGAAAAGTGTATCAGTTTGAAACAATTCTTAAACATTTTTTTTAATAATGATATATAAATATTTAAATAATTATTAAAAATTTAATTATAGACATCTGTTATAAATCATTTAAAAATTTTATTTTTATTATTTGAAAAACATTAATATATTACATCAAAATATATATATTAAAATCTATAAAGGTTTATTAATGTCTATTAAAGTTGATAAATGTGTATAAAAGTCTATATATTATATAAAAATCTTTTAAAAATAAAGTCTATAAAAATTATTAACAAATTATAAACTCTATAAAAATCTTTTAAAATAAATTCTATAAAAATCATTAACAAATTTATAAACTCTGCAAAAATTATTAAAATTTAAAAATCTATATAAAGTCTATCAAAGTCATCTATAAAAAATTAAAAATCATAATCAGCACACCCCTACGTTAACGTATAAATAGAGAGCGTAGAAAAAACACCCGCCTTTCTGTCTTTCCGAATTCTATCTCCGGTCTCTGATTCTCTCATCCATAAACAGAAACAAAAACCAAAATCAAATCTTTAAATCACACTTTCAAAAACCCTAAACTCTTCTTCCTAATTCTTACGTTTGGGATCAATCTTCACCAAAGGTACAATTTTTTTCAAATTACTTCTTCTCTAATTATATTCTTATTACCCACATTATTTGTTTATACATTTAATTTTGTTTTGTGGTCTGAATTTGGAATTGTATTCTTAATTTTGTGATTGTTTCTGTTTTGCATTTTGCTAGTTTTGATTGAAGAAAAGGTAGGATTTTTGATTGCATTATTATGGCTTCTTCTCCTAATTACAATCCCAATTCTAATGCTTTAGCTGATAATGTGCTTAATTTGAATCTAAATCAACCTCCTTCCATGCCTAATTCTGGTCCCACACCTCCTCCTTTTGCCCATTTGCTCCCTTTTTCACCTACCGGACCCTCCCCTGTTGCATCTCGCCCTGGCCCACCAGGGCCACCTCCTGCTGCACTTGCAAGACCTGCAGGGTTTCTCTCACCATCTACACCACCTGCATTGCCTCCCAATGTTGCAATGGTAAGGCCTGCTGGTCCTCCTGTTGCTCAGCCACCTCCTACTTTTGGGTCTAGGCCGCTGCAGCCTCCGCGGTCTTTGCCAATGGGCGCTCCAGTGGTTCCTCCTCCTCCTGGGCCTCCTTCTGGTTTTCCTACTGGTCTGAATGTTGTGACGCCACCAGGTGTTCGTCCTAGTCCTTTTGCTTCATCTCCTCCCATGAGTCTTGGTCCAGCTGTACCTCCTTCAAGTGTTCTTTCTGCTGATGGAATGAGCAACAAGCTGCCGTTTGCTTCTGGGCCTGGATTTCCTCCAGCTGGTAGTGTTACACAGTCAGTCATGGGTGCTCCTCCGCTGCTGACAGGTTTAGCTCATGCTCCTCCACGGCCTCCAAGTATGGGATCTTTCCCGGGAAGTTCAGCTGTTGGTATTCCTCCAGCTCCTCCTGTGCAAATGCAATCACCATCCCCGTTTGCAGCTGGATTCCTGGAAGTTTCACCACCTTCAGGCACTCCCTTAGGAGTACATGCATGGACAATGCAACCCCAACAGGTAAGCATCAAAACCTATTATATATATATATAGGCAAGCTCTTACAATCAATTGTATGCAGGGAGATAGAAGAGTTCAATTTTCATTTCTGTTTCTATTATTTTTCTATTGTTATTTTTAAATCTCAAGGGACTTAGTAATTAGAGTTTCTATATCTTTACAATTAAATAGTTTACACCAAGACTTAATGTCACTGATTTTTTTTTTTTTTTGCAAAGAAATTTCTGTTGCTGCACCCTGAATCTTTGATCAATAATCTTCTTAATTGGACTTCCTGAACCTAACAACAATACAGGACTGCGCTATTATGATTTTTTTTTTCTTAAACTTCCTTTTTGATATTAGTTGATTTTTTTCTACACCTGAATTTTTTTTTTTGGTAAATCAATTAGATTTTATTGCACAAAAACAACAAATACAACTGATTGTTTACAACCAGCAACAGAATTGTAGCAGCCTATCTACAAAACACTTAGCACAGAAAACAAAAGAAAAAACTTTGCATCCAATTTCTAAGAGCAGAGCTCCTATGTACATTTGACTGAGCAAATCTTAGACAAATAACATTCTTAACCATTTGAACAACATCAACCTCAGTATAATGTTTATTAGCAAGCATTAACTGATTCCTACTAAATTCTGAGTTTTATATAGCAGCCTATCTGCACCTGAGTTTTATGTAGACTGGGACCACATTTGTACTTCATCTACCCTAAACAACCTAAATTCTGGATATTTGTTTAGGTTGCTCCACCTCCACAGTTGCCTGTGCAGCCACCTGGAATGATTGGAATGGCTCCCCCACCACATCAATCTATGACTACCATATCACCTGCACTGGGTCAAACTGGATCCTCTCTGTCGGGGCCGTCAAAGATTGATCCCAATCAAATTCCAAGACCCAGTCTAGGTTCCACAATGATAATGCATGAGACACGTCAGGGAAATCAGGCTAACCCTCCTCCGGTATGCTATTCCAGCTTCATTTAAAAGGAGGAAATTGCTTGATTCTAGTTTAAGGCTTACTAGACTGGATTGTGTATTTGGATCTCTTTCTGCTACTATTTCTTGCCTATAAATTTTTTTTTTTTTTTTTCCTGCAGCAGTATGTGATAGATGTAGTATGAGTTTTCTATTTTGTGTTATGTTAAATTCTAATTTCATGAGTTTTTTTTCTTTTCCTTTTTCTTCTGCCAAAGCCTGCTACAAGTGACTATATGGTCAGAGACACTGGTAACTGCAGTCCACGATACATGAGGTGTACTGTCAATCAGGTTAAAATTTGAGTTTCTAGATTTATAGTTGTTTTTGTATCCTATGATGTTGCAAACCCTTGGATATCTTTTCCAAGTGAGTAATCTTAAATTTTTATTATGATTATGTATTACAACAGATTCCATGCACTGTTGACCTTCTGAATACGTCGGGGATGCAATTGGCTTTGTTAGTCCAACCTTTGGCCCTTCCCCATTCATCTGAAGAGCCTATCCAAGTAATGCATGATTTCTTTTCTTCTTCTATGCTATGTCATGTTTGCTAGGTAAAATCTTTGAGTTGACTTTTTGTGAAACAAGGAAAAGGAACCTATGTTTGAATTATTAATTTGTTTCTTTAATCAATAAATATGAGTTTGAAGTTCATGCTTGTGTCTCACTTTAATAGTGTTTTTCTGGCTTTGGCATCATTGTTAAGGTTTGAAGCAGGTAGATATGACTTGTATTCACTGCTTGACTGTTAGTTTTCAAACATTTGTTCCTAGGTGGTGCAAGATTTTCAATCTTTTATTTCTTTTTATAGCTTTTAGGGAGTTCCTACTGCTTGATGTTATTATCTGTGGACCATTTCTTTGTTGACATGGTTATTTTACCTTGGTTTCCAACCTGCTTGGTTTACATCTTATTGTCATTGGATAAAGATTGCTTGCCTCTTTTCTACTTTTTTTTTTTCCCTTGTCACGTATGATAATTTTTGAAAATTGACATGCCCTGCAACATTTGGGCAAAACCTTTTCCCCCCTCTTATCCTATAAGAAAGTTTTTTTATCCTGCCATTCTTAGTTTCATTTGGGAAAAAATTCCAATGCATTCTCTTTAACTTGCATTTTCTTCTTCCTTGTTTTCTTTTAGATGATCAAATAAACAACTACAAGCATATCTGCGTATTGATATTTTAAATTTGCGTACTATAGGTTGTGGACTTTGGAGAAAGTGGTCCTGTTCGGTGTTCTCGTTGCAAAGGCTACGTAAATCCTTTCATAAAGTTCATTGATCAGGGAAGGCAGTTTATCTGCAACCTATGCGGTCAGTATAGACACTTACCAGGCTTTCGTGCAACATGATTAAGTTTTGATTAGTACTTCCTACGTTAGCATTTTCTTGTGAATTCTTATCCTTGCACTTCTATAGACAGAGAACTGAACCACCTGGGACTACAGAATATGGGTAGCCTCTTATTGTTTTATAGAATGTAGTGAACTCTTGTGGAGTTGACTATGGGATCTTGGTATCCCAGCTCTTAAAGACTGGTAAGAGCACAGATGATGAGATCTAATAGTGCATTCTGAGTGAACCTAAGGAGTGTTCCATTTATGTCTTATGCTTAATACTAGACCTAGCTTACTTGTTAAAGGAGATTTATCATTTTAGTGAAAACTTCTTATGTTGCCATCCTTGTATCTCTTTTCTTGGCCTCCCTGTTTGCTCGTTTGTTTGTCATTTCTAAAATAAAAGACTTGAAGTTATTGCACTTATTCCTCAAATTTTAGCTGTTTCAGCAATGGTTAAATAATCTTTTAGCTAATTGCTATGAAATTTCGTGAGCTATTCTTGTGTATATTCTGTGTCTTATAAGTTATAAGCCTAAAATTATGCTGTTTTTGCATTCCTTTTCATCGCGTCCAGAAGTGACTTACATCGTCACATTAATACTTTTCCTAATTAAGGATATCGTATCTGGTCTAATGTTCTCTGACAATGCAGTCATCATGAACAATAGTTTTGATGTGACTTTACACCATATGCCATGT
The DNA here is from genome assembly GCA_949673435.1 of Macaranga tanarius. Lineage (NCBI taxonomy): Eukaryota > Viridiplantae > Streptophyta > Magnoliopsida > Malpighiales > Euphorbiaceae > Macaranga > Macaranga tanarius. The sequence goes on from CATIWO010040045.1 coordinate 5,528, forward strand.
GTGTTGCAGGGTTTACTGATGAGACTCCACGCGAATATCACTGTAATCTAGGCCCAGATGGTAGGCGTAGAGATGCTGAAGACAGACCTGAACTGTGCCGAGGAACGGTTGAGTTTGTTGCTACCAAGGAATACATGGTTAGTTGACTAACTTAGGTTGTCAATTTCTCTATAAATTTTTGTTGTCCATTATCAACATATTGGTTTTGTCCCAGAATCTGATAGATGCAACTATATGTTAATATACATAGATTAGCTGAAAGCAAAAGTGCTGATGCTATAATTTTGGAACAAAACCTACTCTTGTTCTAGTTTCAAATAAAGTCTTTTTCATTATTACTGCCTTATTCTGGCTTTCTATTGGTGATTTTTCCAACTATACATGTCTTTTCCAGGTGCGTGAACCAATGCCAGCTGTATATTTTTTTCTCATTGATGTATCCATGAATGCCATTCAGACTGGTGCAGTAGCTGCAGCTTGCAGTGCAATCAGTCAAGTTATTTCTGATCTTCCAGTAAGTTTCATGCTTTTTAGAATCCTGTAGCATTTTGTTCCTGCTTTGAGAATGCTTTTGGGCTGGTTGATTGTTGCTGCTCTCTGTCTTCCCCATTCCCCTTCCTTTCTCTCTTTCCTTGTATATTTTTTTTTCTTTCCCCTGATGGAAGTTGAGCCCAGCATATGCAAATTGTAACTTCTCAGGTCCTGTTTGTTTAGATCCACAAGGTAACACAGAATCTTAGCGTACCTGATCAGATAACCTCTATGTGTCACAGCTGTCCTTAGGCCTACCAAGTGGGTGAAACCAGGAATTTAAGATAGGTGGTATGGTAGGGAGTCTGACAATTTTATCACCATGCCAACCCCTATGGAGTCATTTAGTACTTTTGATCCGTTGATGCACATTTCCACCGGCTGGTTTCAAGTCATGCCAATAGTAATTCAACAGTTAAGGCCTAAGGAAGCTGCTCCTCACTACAAGTCTTGGTAACATGAGGAACTCTCTTGTCATCTAGCCTTGCTGGATCTGACATAAGCTATGGATCTGGAGCTGCTGTGGTGCACATAACTTATGAAACAAAGATATCAAAAATTTCTTGTCTAACTTATGACCTATATATTGAATTTTGGTAGGCAGTGTATTTCCATTAATTCAGGCAGGGTCCCTATGTTCGTTTCTGAACTGCACTTGTTTGAGAAATTCATATTTGATTTCTGTAGATTTATTTTTCATTCATAATGTGTCTTCGTCCCTTGTACAAGCTAAAAGAAGTTGATCCCTGCACTATGAGCAGGTCTTGGATATGTTACAGTGCATCCAAGAAAAATAATGGATACATTTCTAAATTTCATAATTGACTTTATTTTAGAAATAATATGATGCAAATTTGTTTTTCTGTATTTCCTTTTGCAGTTAGCTATCCCGTTATCCTTCTTTTTGTGTTTGCTTGTCTGTAGTTGTTGCTTTCTACATGTATAAAAAGGAAGGGTAGCTAGTGATTGATTCAAATTGTTCTTGGCTTTTGTGCTTTCAGGACGGTCCTTGGACAATGGTGGGGATTGCAACATTTGACTCAACAATCCATTTTTACAATTTAAAACGTACATTACAGCAGGTCATACTTTTAGTTAATATACTTTGCCTCGACTTTATTCACTTCTTCAACATTTTATGTAATATGCTTTAAGAAAAAATTTCCCATTTGGTAATTGTGGAATTTTTAAAAGAAGCAGAAAGAAGCAGAGCGGAAATAAAATTTTGAAAAGCTACACACACTCTGGGAACTAATTTCTGGCTTTTATGGTTTAAAGTAGCTCCATACAGCCTAATGCGCCATTACTATACCTTAAAAGTGCCTCCCTTAACCTTTGCTATCTTGGATGATACCTGTTTCTGAACTCTTAGAATAATTTGCATCATTCATCTTGGTGCAGCATGTGTTTAAAAAAGGGCTACTGTCTAAAGTCAGATGACCTAGATAAGAATGTCCAGTAATAAATTGATAAGAATTATTTTGTAGATATCAGTAACCAGGAAAGGGTTTATTAAAAATTAAATTAACGTTTTCATCACTCTATTTCCTCTATGGATAGTAAATATTTAGTTGGTCCTGTTTCCTTTGTTCCACTTTCCTTTTTCTCCCAAACAAAGAGTTGATCTTGATTGGCAGATTATATATCACATTGTTCTATAAATACTAACTAGTTAGTTTGCATATGCAAAACAGCATATTTTATCTGAAAGTTATGATGCACAAATGTTGTTTCCTTTATGTGATATACACCTCTTTTTTGGTGGCTTGCTGACTCTTACAGAAAGATTCTCTTGCTGTTTTTGGTTCATATGTTGTTTCCTTTATGTGATCTAGGCCTTGTTTTTTGGTGGCTTGCTGACTCTTATTGAAAGATTCTCTTGCTGTTTTTTGATCTTTTATCTGTGTTGGCAGCCATTGATGCTCATTGTACCTGATATTGAAGATGTTTATACCCCTCTCCAAAGTGATGTTATTGTTCAGCTTTCTGAGGTGAGCTACCATTGGGGTATGCATATTCTTTTTAATCATTCAGGTATTTGAGCATACATCTGTGATAATAACAGATATTGGTTCTTGTTGTTGAAGAACTGAGATTTTCTAGTAACATTTTTTGTTTGTTTTGAGGATCTAGTGTCGCCAACATTTAGAACTATTACTGGAAACCATCCCATCCATGTTTGAAAGTAATAAAACTTCTGACTCAGCTTTTGGCGCTGCAGTAAAGGTATGTTGTTTATGTTTTTTCTTTGTATTTCAGTGCAATTAATGATGTATTTTTATGGAGTATATGCTTCCATTTTCCTATCTTGTCCCTTATTTCAGGCAGCTTTCCTTGCGATGAAGAGTACTGGCGGGAAGCTTCTTGTATTTCAGTCAGGCAAGCTTGTGAGCTTTTATAGGTGTATTTATTTTTTATTTTTTTTGTCTTTAGCCTTGAAGCGTAGTTGTCAAATTGAGATTCAAAAGTTACTTCAAATCCCACATTTATGAATGGAGGGTTTAATTTATTTGTAAAATTTAAAAGAAGTTTTTAGAAAATCAATTTATAAATAAAACATACATGCACACAACACATATATATAGAACAAAATGAAAAAATCAATTATAATGTGCGATGCAAGTACCAATGAGGGCTAGTTATCATTGAAAATGAATGGACATGGTACATGTCCGGATGGAAACCAAGAAGTATACATGCATGTGTAAGTTACTATAGGGTTAATTTTATATGGGGAATGTTGGAGATATGAATGAATCCGACGTCTGAATTATATAAAGAGTTCAAGCGGCTTAAATATATAAAAAGTTCAAGCGGCTTAAGCCACTTGAACTCTTTATACATTTCAGATGTAGGATTCATTCATATCTCCAACAGGGAAAAATGATGTGGTGAAATAAAACTATACTTATTATGCCTTTAAGATTTCATCATTGCTTATCATGTTCTTATGCCTTTAATACAAATGTTTGAAGTTCAAGAGTCCTGAAATAAAACTATACATGTGACCATTCATTACTTGAGGACTTACTGTGTTGCTATAAGATACCTTTGAGATTATACTTATTATGGATCTCTGTTACTTACAGTCTTGCCGTCACTTGGTATTGGATCCCTTTCTTCTAGGGAGGTTGAAGGGAGAACCAACATCTCATCAGGGGACAAGGTGAACATCGTACATTAACACACAATTGTTTTGGGATGAGATCCATTTCTTATTGGGTTTGTAGGATTGCATTTACTTCACTTTTAATGTGCAGACTGCTTGTTGCTCCAAATTAGAGGTAATTACTCACCCTTTCCCTAATTTCTTTTCCAGGAAGCCCACAAATTGTTGCAACCAGCAGACAAAACTTTTAAAACAATGGCGATAGAGTTGGCTGAGTCTCAGGTGAACATTAAGTAAAAGTCTTCTTAATTATGATTGAGTTGTAATTTCAAATTTGGCTAATGGATACCTGTCAAGTTTTATGGTGATTACATCATGGCATTATAGATCTGGCCTAATAATCTATATATTGAATCACATTCCAGGTCTGTGTTGATGTCTTCCTCACAACTCAAACTTATGTGGACATTACTTCCATCTCTGTCATTCCAAGGACTACTGGTGGACAGGTACCAGTGCATTTTTTAATATGTTGCTTTCAGCTATCTTGTTTAATCACTGGATGCAGACTTGTTGCCCATTGAAGTACCAATTCATTGTTATGTTAAAAACTGAAGGCCTTCTAGTTGCTGTATCTATTGTATTGTGACTATTCTATTCAGAAATGCTATTTTGACAGAAATTGATGTTTAAAAGTACATAGTTCCATTTAACGTTTATTTGTTTGACAACAACTTACCTGTTTGACAATACTAGTTTTCCAAGTTTCAGATTTTGCCAAATGGAAAATCAGCAGAATTGAAAATTGAGTAATTTATGCATGGGCTCAAGTTTCAAGTTCTAATGGCATAAGTACGACTATCCGGTCTCAACTTTTTTCTATTGGATGGCTGATTCCTAAGAACTTTCCTAGGAAAGAGTGGTTATGGTGGTGAATATTTGTGTAATGATATTGATAACTGAACATTCATGTGCATTCACTTGAAATCTTGTGCTCTCTTTGTTAGTCAATTTGTTAACAATGGTCTACTGTACACCCATAGATGTAGTTAAACAAACGGGGCCCATGTTTTGGCAGCTTGTTGGTTCAGTCTTGGGCTTCCGACCAAGACATGTTGAGGCTGCGGTTATGAGACATGGAGGTAGCCATGTATTAAAAAAATATGCCCACGGCTAGAACTCTCTGGAAATCTGTTTCTCAAGCTTTGTTTTCACAGTATCTTAATTAGATAATGGCTATTTTATGCACAAACGGGTCCATGCATGTTTGTACCCTGAAAAGATTGTGTTAAAATTGCCGGAAAATATATGTCCCGACCTTATGTATGAATGGGTTGACCTTATGTATACGTTTTATTAGAGGATTATCTCTCAGCACTTATTCAAATGAAAAATACATAATCAGGTTGAGTTTTGTGTATACGTCACAATCATTGTAACATTTAAGGGTTTTAACCTTCTACAGGTATAAACTGTCTAGATCTAATTGTGATTATCTTTATATCTAGTTATTGAAGAGAGCTAACTTGGTCTCAACCTTGAATGCTTACCGCTTGTCCTTTTTTCCAGGTTTATTACTACTACCCCTTTTCAGCTCTTTCTGATCCTGCCAAGCTTTACAATGATCTCAGATGGAATATCACCAGACCCCAAGGTTTTGAGGCTGTCATGCGTGTGAGATGCAGTCAGGTGTGCTGACTGTTATACGGTTATAGATTTCATATACTTGATTGCTTTGTTTTGGTTAGTGAACTTCTCGTCCCTTTTTTGTAGGGCATTCAAGTTCTGGAGTACTCTGGAAACTTCTGCAAAAGTGTTCCAACTGACATTGATCTACCAGGGGTTTGTGTAGCTTTTTGCAATAATTATTGTTTTAATATTTTACCAGATGTTGGTTATTGTGAGTGAGACTGCTTCATAATTACGCTTGGATTTTCTGTTACTACTATTATAAAGGTCTGTAAAGGCATTAGGTTCTATATTCTTACTTTTGTTGTTATGAGGATCTAAGGAACTCATCTCCCATAGCATTGGGGTTTTTTTTTTTTTTTCACTTACCAGGCAATGCATGAGCATCCGAGTGTTCAGTTCTTGTTATTTATAAAAATATTATAAAACAAAAACATGCATTTAAATGATTCCATGTAGCGATATCACTTTGAGAAACGTTGGTTCCTCATAACTTGTAAGGAATTCCGGTGACTTCAATAACATTTTAAAAAGATATCTGTCAAGTCAAGTTCTTGGTTCTTTTCTCTTGCCATAGCGTTTATTTCTCAGTTGCAGTTATTTGTGTTGTTGATTGGAATCAAATCGAGCTTGGCTCTGAACCTGTCTCGGTAATGAAGATTTTTTTTTTGTGCAGGTTGACTGTGACAAAACCATAATGGTAACCTTGAAGCATGATGCTAAATTGCAAGATGGATCAGAATGTTCTTTTCAGGTTTTAGCTCATATTTAAAATTCTTAAGTTGCATATTGCTCATTAATTGGCCTTTATATCTGCATTGGTTATTGGCATCTAACTTTAATGTTTGTTTCATTATTCAGTGTGCCCTTCTTTACACCACTGTTTATGGCCAGAGAAGAATTCGTGTCATAACTTTGTCTTTGCCATGCACGAATATGCTTAGTAATTTGTTTCGTACAGCTGACCTGGATACCCAGTTTGCATGTGTCTTGAAGCAAGGTACTCTATATATATATATAAAATTTCATCACTGCATGTAACTGCTTTGCATTGTAATTGTAGCTTTACAATCCCTGTAACTGATTCTACTTCATTGTCTTCTGTAAGTTTATTATTTTGTTATAATTTTATTTGAATAATAAAGAGTGTTATTTTGATTTGTTGTCTTTGCAGTGGCCAGTAGAATTTGTTCCAGTCCAGTAGTAATTGTCAGGGAGCAAGTAATGGAACTGTGTATCAATATTCTGCTTTCATATCGTAAATTTTGTGCAACTGTATCATCAACTGGACAACTTCTTCTTCCAGAGGCACTAAAGCTGTTGCCTTTGTTTACCCTTGGTATTTTGTTTTTATCCTTTTAATCCTATACAAATTAAATGAAAATACATTGTTTAAGTTGCCAAGTGCTATATGTCAAAATGTTTTAATATGTAGAATGTGTACATTTTTTGGTGGAAATATGATTAATTGTATGTAGCTCGCGGAATGTGCTTTTGTAGTCATTGTCTTCTGTGTAATTCAAGCTTGGATTGCTCTATATGTAGAGACAGGTTTTAAAGAGGTGAAGCAGTACATTCTATCAAATAGATTAGGCTATTTTCAAAGAGCAAAACGGCTTTTGTTAGATTATTATGGGCATGAAATTTATGACTGCAGCATGTGCCGCTTGTGAAAATGGTACTTGCCTCTTGAGCATTTAGGTTTACTTTTGTGGATGATTATAATTTTTTAAGGTGATAGTGTAATTTCTAATAATGTATACCACCATATTTCATCTTTGACATAAATGCTGGAATTAGATATATGCTACCATCTGTTATTGGATAAGTTCATTGTGACAAGCATTTTTAATTTTTATGATTTTATTGGTTCTATTGACTATTCCTAGAAAAATACCATTGTTATAACAAAAAATGTCATTTTCATTTTCCTTGTAATATTTTGTAGCAAGTGTGCTTGTCAGCTTCCGAAGAAGGGAAAGTACTATTTTGGGTTGTTAATTGTATTTTTCTTCTGTTTTTTTTTTACTTGTCAGCATTAACGAAAAGCACAGGGTTGCGTACTGATGGAAGAATAGATGATCAATCATTTTGGATAAATTATATTTCCTCTATTTCTACTTCATTGGCAATTCCGCTGGTGTACCCCAGGATGGTGGCTATCCATAATCTTAGTTCAGAGGTTTGGATCATATCTAATGGTTTATGCTTGATTGCATTTCATGTAAGCTCTTAATATATGTGATAATTTTCTACTTGTTTGCCAGGAAAAGGGAGAATCTTTTCTTCATACTTCTCTTGCTCTTTCCAGTGAACAAATCAAAGATGAAGGAATATATCTTCTTGAGAATGGTGAAGATGCTTTGATATATGTTGGGAACTTGGTGGATTCAGACATCTTGCAACAGCTTTTTGGCATTTCCTCGCTGGATGAAATCTCTACACAGGTTATCTCATATTTTCACTCCTTTGATGTTTGTAAAGGCATCCGGTGTTACAATTGGTTATAGGGAAACTAGTTGCACATTGTTCCCAGGCTGTTTGTATTAAACATTCCCCCAGATATCATTCTAAGAATAACATTTCTATTTTGAGGTTGCATATAATTTTTCTGGGCTTTATATTATTTAATACGAGGGAAAGTCACTCTGCATATGCACGCTCATGTAGGTTTGCGAAAGACAGTTACTTTCTTTTTAATGGTGTGTGGCAGCAGAATTTATAACACATATTTTGGTTGGGCAGTTGGTATTGCAGCAATATGACAATCCATTATCAAAGAAGCTAAATGATGTAGTAAATGAGATCCGGCGTCAAAGATGTTCCTATCTCCGGTATCAATCAATCATTTATATTAGTTTCCCTACTGTTTCATCTATTTGAAAAGCAGCATCTTTGTTATTGGAAACTAAGTTACTCTTTCTCAATCTAATGCATTTTTTTTTTGATTTCGATATTTGTCTTACTCTTGCAGCCTGAAAATATGCAAGAAAGGGGATCCATCAGGTCAGTGAACTAGAGATACTCTTTTATGCAAATTAGGAATTTAATTGTCTGCAGTAGACAACTAGTTCAATCTTTTTACTGTCAGTCTTTTGACAGTTAATTAACGCAAGCTTTTTTTTTCCTCCCAAGAGATTGTTTAGGTCAGATGTTCTCTGAAATTGGACTTCTCATGCATTTTTTGAGATGAGATTATTGTGTTTGAGGGCTGTTATAGCATTTAACGAATCTATGAACCTTTTACTAACACTTCATTTTCAAAAATTGACGATAAAAATCATGGATCAAAAGGAGCTTCACATATTCGGCAAGTCATGTTGATGTAGGGGCAGCATGTAAACTTCTGGACATGTTGAAATGAGAAAGTCTTTTTGTGGATTGAGATGCTCAATCCTACAATCCGTATTAATTGTTTGTCTTAGCAGACTCATAAATTAAACTGAGAGATGAGTATGCCCCCATTAGTCCTTGTAGACATATTAGTGTCTTAATGCCGCATCCATGGGAAAATGTGTTTCAAGAAATGGGTCCTCATGGTGCAAAAGTTAATCATGTATTGTTTGTGTGGAAAGAAAATGAGAGTATGTCATTAACATTTTTAGGAGAAGGCCGGTTATGTTTGTTGGATTCACGACCCTCACCTCTGATTGAATTAACCTCAGTTGACATCATTAACATTTTTATGATTGAGCTCTTGTTTGATTCTTTTATCCAGAGAGCATCTTCTACTCATATTTGGTGGAAGACAAGAATGCCAGTGGCCCCTCCTATGTTGAGTTTCTTGTACATGTCCATAGGCAAATCCAGATGAAGATGTCATAACTTTCAGTTTCTTGGGTTCCGTAGCTTGCCTTTTGGGCAGGCATACTGGGGATTCATCACAGCTAGAGGAAACTGGAAGGCAAGTTCAGTTGTTGAGTTTTTTGTGAATATTCAGCGGCAGATATAAATATATCAGAACACCTCAGTCCTACATTCTTCCTCCCTTCCTTTGGATGTTGAGAACCCTTCTTTTTTTTTTTTTTTTCATTGGGATAGCTCCATCAACCATGCATTTAGGAATCAGGATTTTGCGTGAGAGATAATTTTGTCCCACAGCAATGACAATGCAAACCTTAATTCATTATCTAGAGTTGGTTCCTGTTACACCAATTTTTTTTTTTAATTATGTACTGATATTATCAATTGAATAAATAAATTGGCTCATTTCCTTTTATTCTTTTTTTCTCTTCTATGTAGGCCAGCGTTTGTGTTACTATATCAACCATTAGTGAATTATACATATATATGTATAAAGTAAATTAGATGCTCACTAACGTTTCAAATAAAAAAATAAAAAAATATTAACTTTTAAATATTTTTATTCTACCAATAAAAAAAATAAGACCTTTTTTTACAACATAAAAAAAATAAAACCAAAAGTAATTGTTTATGTGATGATATCAATTAATTTTTGTCTTAGCTGTATCCCCGCAAATTATAGGATATATTGTTTTCCTGATATGTAAAGGATTGTTAAAAGTCGGTTTATGATGTGGGCTCATCCATTAACTGTCATCTATTTAAGCTACTAATTATAATTTCTTTCATCATCATCTCACAATTAATTCATCACTAAACCCATCAATTCTTGAAACCTACCTTTAACCTCAAACTACCCACCAACACGAAAACCCTAATCTTAAATCTTTAAAATCTTTCTTTAATGTCAACCATTTACGAGTACTGCATGTGGCAAGGTTTCAACACCAACACCATTGATCTTGATTGTGACATATTAGATGTACAACTCCACTTCCACCATGTTCTTGAAATACATTACCCTGAAAACGCTCAAATTCCTTTAACAACAACCCACAAATCTTTCCCTATAATTCGAGACCAAAACTTTTCACTAAATGATCACTCTCGATCATCTGTTATAGATTCTATACTTTCAACTACTGGTGCAGCAAGAGACTTCATCGACTCGATCTTGCCTGAAGTATCTTCGTGTGCTTTGGAAATGGTTACTCACCCATGCAACAGCAACGTTAAGGTACTAACTATGGGGTTGATCATCTGTGCTGTTACTCCTTACGATGAACGTGAAGAGATCGATCGTGTTTTGAGTGAAACAATTCAAGAAAATGCAAGGTTTAAGGCTGCAAGCAAATCTTGCATTGAAGGGTTGCAGAGGTTTAGAGTTGTGGATGGTGATGGTGGAGTAGTGAGTGAAATATGCATGGTGTGTTTGGAGAAAGAGTCGGTTGGTGAAGAGGTTATAAGGTTGGCTTGTGGCCATGTTTTTCATGGAGATTGTATTGTTAAATGGCTAGAGACAAGCCACTTGTGCCCTTTATGCAGGTTTTCGGTTTCTTGATTGATGATGACGATTGAAGCTTGCGTCAAGAATTCAAGAAGGGTGTTTTTTGTTCTCCAAGATTCTTGGGTTTTCTTCATCTCTGAAGTTACAAGAAAATATTCATCTTGTGTTATGATGGGAAAACTGGAATCCAATTGGTGCAAGGATTTGAGATGCAATCATGAGCAGCCATTGAAAACAAAATTACACTCAAAAGTAGTGCAGCTATCTCTAGTTTACGATCAGTAGTTTTCATGGTATATATGGAAGACTCATTTAGACTTCTGCATTGTGAGACGCTAAGCATGCAAATTGTAGACTACATATTTTTATTTGTGAAGTGAATATAATTTTTTTCCTCAATAATAATAATAATATTATTTTGTACTTTTGGAATTTAATTTTCAATTTACTTTAATTCTATTCTTGTTAATTTTATGAAAATAATTTCCATTTTATTTAATAAAAATTGTACTTTATTATGTAATCCATGAAAAAACTATTTATATAATTCATTCATATTTTTAATTAATGCAACCTCCAAATATATATGATTCTAGAACTGTTAGATTAATTTTTATTTAATTATAATCATTGATTATCTTTATATATTAATACCTATGATACTATTAATGGCTATAACTAAATAAGTATTAGTCTAAAGTTTTATATAATTTCATTTATATAAATGCAAATCTTTGCATGTATATAAATAGTTTATACAATGACATTGATAAAAGAAATTGATGTATAGTTTAGGATTAGATGAAAGTCAGATCACTTAAAACACATTAATATATTATACAATATATTATTTTTTTTAATTTTGATAAATCATTGTAGTTATTTGATGGATGGATGTAGTAGGAATTTGTGACAATAAGTATTCATCTTTTTAAAACTAATTAGCTATAATGTAAAAGTTGAAGATCAATTAATAACATATTTTTATTTTTTTTTTAAATCATAAAAAGTCTTCCAATTTATATAAGAACATAAAAATTTTGAGAGTTTAAACTGTAATTGTCGTGGGAGTGACAAAAAATATTAGCGAAATTAAAATTGGGGTTGACTTCCACTGTAAAGAAGCTCAATGAAAAATAGTTGACATTTGAAGCCATTAACACAGGTTATTTGATTAATTTTTTGAAAAATAGTCTCTCGTTTTTATAAAGAATAATTATCTCATGTTTCAATAATGAAATTTATTAGTTATTATAAAAACATAATTTTCTATTGTTCAAGCAGTAAAAATTTTCGACATAACGTATAATTTGTATTTATTAAAAATTTTATTCAAAATTTTCTCTCATTTATTATTAAATATAAATAAAAAACATTCATTTTATTGGAGATATGAATAAATTTCACATGAAATAAAAAAATTTATAAAAGAATTTAAGTGACATAAACAAGACCTACACTGATCATTAACACAACTCAGTCATTTTGTATCATATTCATACCCATGTAGCAGAAACCCAAAAAGGTCTTGGGCCGAAATTTAAAAAATTTAAAGAGTTGAATATGTATTCATGCATTACCAAACATTTCTAATGTTAATTAATTTGTACAGTGAATATAATTTTTTTCCTCAATATTATATATATATATATTGTTCTTTAAAATTTAATTTTCAATTTATTTTGCTTGTGTTGTACTTTAATTCTATTCTGGTTAATTTATAAAATTAATTTTCATCTTATTTAATAAAAACCACATCTATTATATATAGTTCATGAAAATAATTACTTATATAATTTATTGATATTTTTAAATAATCCAACCTCCAAATTTATGAGAGTAGTTTACACGGTGACATTAATAATGTAATTCACCTACAATGTAGGTGGAGATCAAAACACTTAAACACATTAATAAATTATATATACAATAAATTTTTTTTTCAAAATTTGACAGATAATTGCAATTGCTTGATGGATGGATATGGTAGGAATTGGTGATACTTAGTATTCATATGAAGTTAACTTTTTTCCATCTTTAAAAACTAATTAGCCGGATTGTAAAAATGGAGGATCAATTAACAACATAAAGTTAAAATTGGGGTTGACTTCGACTGTAAAGAAGCTTGATGAAAATTATTAACATTTGAAGCCATTGATAGGTTATTTGATTTAACTTGGATTTGATTTTTTTTTTTTTTTTGGAAATGTAATATTTATACTGGAGAGTTAATGAGTAGTATTCATATGAATTCTAACTTTCTATAGCTCCACATATATGGAGAAATTATAAAATGAATCCATGATTATATGTATATAGAATGGCAAAATCATTCAAATACAGTTATGTATGCAATTTTTCAATTCTAGATGTCTCATTGACTTATATGCATAATTTTCTTTTAACAATAGCATGAGCCTGTTGCCAAAAACATTGCTTCTATAACTTTTAATATTTTTTACTATTTAACTACTCAACCTTCGGCTTAATTAGTATGAGTTTGCTTATGAGTTATGACCTTAAATTTAAGAGAAACGGATTAAAGTATGTTTAGTAAATGACAATTAATGTAGATCCAGTTGTACTTAGGATGATGTTGGATAAGGGAGGCATATAATTAAGTGGCCTAAATTAGACCTTAACGAAAATTAATGATAAGTGGCTTAATATATATATATATATAGCACTCCCAACTTTTTAATGTTAACTAATTATTTATACGAATGGCAAAGGTGGATTAACCAAAAATTTTTTTTGGAGCTTGTTGTTCTCATTTGTTTCAACATTTTCGACTAATCATTTAAAAAAATTATAAGTTTATATTATATACTTCAGTACCTATATATGTTTTAATTTCAATACCAAGTGGAGGCAATAGTGCTATTATTATTTTTTTTTGAAAGGAAATAGTGCTATTATTTTTTAATATATGAAAATATTATAAGTTTCAACTGGAGTCAGATTCATTAACTTAAAAAGAAAAAAAAATCTTATTTATTAAAATTTCACCATGCATGGATATAATATATAGTTATTTTAAAGATTTTTTAACTTTATATAGATGGTTCCAAGGAACAATACATATATAGTGTATGTTTTGTTATTGATACACTTCTTAATTATATCTTCACATCTCTTATATATTAATTAAGA
>CATIWO010040046.1:0-20690 GCA_949673435.1 Macaranga tanarius
TTTGAAATAATGATATGTTTATTATTTTGGGTACTATGATTATGATTTTGGTTTTACTCGATTATCAGTTTATGACTTATTGATAATGGTTCCAATGGCTATTTGTGAAATATGAATGAGTTGTTTATGGACAAAACTATAAACTCGTCTTATGTACCCATTTGATTGCATCAAGATGGCTGGTGTTTATTTAAGAACTGTCTTGGGGACAGCGCTTGGTTGTACATATAGCCTTAGGGGCGTACAATTGGGTGGTTAGGCCTTGGGGGCCAGCTCTGCGCATGCGTATGACCAGAATTATGATATGAGTATATGTGCACATGGAACGCTAGGTCATCAATGCCGCCCATGTGTTAGCACAATCTTTGGTTACATATTAATGAGTGTATGGGATAGCATATTGTATTTATGAATATAATGTTTTAAACTTAATCCGACTTGTAAGGAAGCGGTTAAGCTAAATCATTATATTAAATTAGTTTATGAAAATTTTATATTTTGAATGCATCAGTTTATTGAGCTTATTTAATTGTAAGGCATTTTTATGAATATGTGGGTTTTATGATATTTCTCAGCTTTTAAATTTCCATTTTTATGATCAAACAGTTTTAGTGATATACTAATACATATCTTAAGCTGATAGCTTGTGTTCCCACTTTAAAGTATTGTATTTAAAGTTAATCTGCTCACTGAGTATTTCTGTACTCACACTCTTTTGTTTTTAAAATATTTTCAGATCGAGCAGAGTAGCATCAGCTATAGCTCTTAGGATCTTTTTGGGGCCCATCCGTGTCTAGAAGAGGTTGAGCCAATACTTCCAATTATTTTAGACTTTTGTAGTACTTTTAAGCTTTATTATTGTTATATAGTAGATGGACTTATATTATGATAATATTAAGACTGTTGTAAAAGATTTATGATATGTATAATGACATATTATCTTTTGAGTCCATCTTGATGATTGAGGATTTATATTATGTTTATAGTATGAGATTGTCAGCTAGTATAGCAGGTCACACCCGGCTTGGTAGCTAGAGGAGCGGGTGTGACACATGATCTGCCTTACCATCTTAAATCTTATTTTTTGTACTTGAGCCTATTTCCAGAGGACTATTCTATACACAAATGGAGATTATTTCATCTTTGGATAGCGGAGGGCTTCATTAAAGAAACACAAGGAAGAACATTAGAAGAGATTGCAGAAGAGTACTTGACTGAGCTTATTCAAGGAAGTTTGGTTGAAGCAACATGGGTTACCGCCACTGGACGTGGCATGGAATGTAGGGTTCATGATTTAATGAGAGAGATTGTTGTTTCACGATCGAGAGAGTTAGGCTTTCATCATCAAGTTTCAATAGAGAATTATCAAATTTTGAAGGGAAGAAGCAGACACATCTCAATTGAGGGCTATTTACCAATTTATGGTTAAAAATTTTGTAAATTCCCAATTTGTGGTTGAATTTAAAAAATTTCCATTTTTGTGGTTGAGGTTAACTTTTTTTGGTTTGAAAAACTCCATTTCGCCTGTGTAACATGCGAAATTGGTATAGGACAAAATTTTGCCCAGACATTTCGCTTTTGAGAATGGCGATTTGCAAAAAAAAAAAATCAGACCCATTTCGCCTGTCACACATGCAAAATGATGTCACGGGAGGGGACAGCCCCTGTCACACAGGCATTTCGCCTGCTACACAGGCGAAATGCCTGTGATGTAACACCACAGGCATTTCACCTGTGTAGCAGGTGAAATGAAAACAGGCGAAATGCCTGTGGTGTTAAATCACATGCATTTCGCCTGTCACACAGGCGAAATGCCTGTGGGGCACAGTGACTCTAAATAATTGCAGCCTCTATATCTTTCAATGTAACTCTCATGTCTCTTTCTTCAAATTTTTTCTTGTTTCTACTCCTTCATCACCCCACACCGCAGCCACCATTCTTAAGCTTGTTTTACCTCACCAACCCGTAACCCCACTTAATTATAAATTCTGTACTTTGTATTTTGTATTATTATTTCACTTGTACTTTAGTCTGGTTAAGGACAAAAAAATAAGGTATGTTATTTTTTTATCAAGTTTTTTAATTTATTTAGAAAATATATGTAAAAACATGTTAGAAATGTTATATATGATTTTTTCTGTTAAAAAAAAATGGTATTTGTTTATCCTATAATATATGAAATTGTAGGCACTTTAGAAAAAAAAATTATATTATAAAATTTGTTATAAAAATTTTTTTGTAAATAATTCTGTTTAAATAATTCATGCATATTTGATATTTATTAGTTTTTTTTTTTTTTTTTTTTTTTTTTTTGGTATAAAGTGATGTTGATATGAATGTTGGCATTTTTTTTTTAGATATAAAGGTTGTAACAATTATTGTGGTGATTATTTATTAATTGTGGTTAATTATGAATAATTGTGTGAATTTTATATTTTGTACGGTTAATTATTAAGATTAAATGAAAAATTTATATCATTTATTTTTTATGTATGTTTTGGTGGTGTAGATTAACCGAACCGAACCAGTCGGTTCGGTTTGGTTCAGTTTTGATTTTTTATAATATATAATTAGAAATGTTACATATGAATTTTCTGTAAAAAAAAAAAAGGTATATGTTTATCCTTCAATATATGAAGTTGTAGGTAGTTTGGAAAAAATTTATTTTACAAAGTTTGTTATAAATTTATGTAAATAATTTTGTTTAAATAAATCATGCATATTTGATATTTATTTGTTTTTTTTTTCTGTGTTTTTGTGTAAGGGTGATGTTGATATGAATGTTGTGAATTTTTTTTAAGATATAAAGGTGGAATTTTTTATTGTGTTCATTTTTAATTAATTGGGGTTATTTATTAAGAAATTATGAATAATTGTGTTGAGTTTTTTATTTTGTATGGTTAATTATTAAGATAAAATGAAAAATTTATATCATTTATTTTATATATATGTTTTGGTGGTGTATATTAACCGAACCGAACTGACTGGTTCGGTTCGGTTCGGTTCTGGTTTTTTTTTTTTATAATATCTAACCACAATATATTCCGTTTTTTGGTTTTTGGTTTTGACTTTGGAAAACTGAAAAAAATCGAACCGACCGGTTTACATATATATATTTATTATAAAAATATAAAATAAATATATTAAATAGAAAAATATTGTATATAAATATTAAAATAAAAAATAAATAATTTTTTATGTTATATAATTAAAGAATAAGCTTGAAATATTTTTAAGTTATATTTTTGATTGAACTGACTGTTGCACACCCCTAGTGTAGATACTAAGAAAAACTGGTTGGATGCGATGTACTTGAAATGTATTGGGTTAGTTTAATAAATTTTATTATTTATATGTGGTTGAACATTTGCCTTTACACTTACTATTTAACAAAGATTTATGTTATATAATCCTTAATTTGATTAATGAAGATGTCATACGTCGAGCGAATGGATCGAGTCACGAAGTATAGAGAGTTACGCAAAAATAGACCTCGGCATTTCGGAGCACGCATTATTTGTACTCCTCATGTTCCTAGAACTAGGGAACAACGAGAAAGACTTGCACATTTATCAAATGAACTTGTTCAATACAGGATGAAGGCAGATCATACATTGTGTGAACATATCCGAATTGTGAACGAAAAGATTGAAGCAGTTATTCGTAGCGGGCAAATTATGTCTGAACTACAGAAATTTCATGCATTATCCCACACATTGCCCCATGACATTGCTCACAAATTTACATTGATTTGGATTCAAAATACGGAATTACCGTACGATGATCTTGTATATTTGTTGCTGGAGGACGATGTTCACCACAATTTAAATAGGACTTGCAAACTAGCTAACAATTCAAACATTCATCTTTCCAAAAGTCCAAGTAATAATTATCCTTGGATGAAAAAAATGACCACAGTTATTATGGATCGAAAAAAAATTGAGGAGTCAATGCCTAGGGCAATTAGGTTTATGTGATATTTTTTTTTCAATGTTATTTACGATGCTAATGTACAAATATATGTTGTAATGGAAATAAAATGATTTGACTGCTATTATTAGCTATGATGAAATTAATTGTGTTTTTATTGGCGACGAAGATGCAAGACTTATGTTTTGGTTGTGGTATAGTCAAATTCCACAAAATATCTTACATTGTTAATCAAGTTATATGTATTTTTTTTAAATAGGCGAATTTTAATTTGTAAAATAATTTATACACTTTTTTTGTTTTTAGCTTGCGATTCCGAGGCGATAACTTGTGAAGATATACAAGTACGTTGATATAAAATTACATGGCTTTATCCAGTGACTATATCGGATTCGGTACAATTTTTTTATATATTTTATATGTATATATAAAATATGTTCAATAGTTAATTGAAATTTTTTAATTGCATATTTTATTCATTGCGAAAGTGTTACTTGATACAACTATCTTGTATTATATCATAACTTTTTTTTTTTACCTATATATTTTTGGACTGTGCATCGTAGTTATCAATTTTCCATTTTTTATGTTGTAATGCTGTATAGTTAAACAGAATCATATATTATTTAGGGCTATTTACGACAAATATTATAATTAACCTAAATAGTTACTCACCAAATAGTATCTACGATATCCAATTTTATTTTAACAAACGTTGAGAAACATTGTATGCGTAAAACGGAATTTCAACTATTGAGATAATCAATACTTACCAATTTGATTTTTTTTTAGGAAAGGAAAAATTTGTTGGCAATAATAATAATAATAATAATAAATGAAATTAATCATATTATTTGTAAGGTCATCTTATTTTATAGTATTTATAACAAATAAAAACAAGCATAAAATATTGTACATCACGACATTAATATTCAATATTCTATCTTGTTTACTATAATTAAATCATGATAATTAATACTATTTCACAATACGTGAATATTGACACCCAAAATACCAATAACAATGTAAATATGTCACTATTCATTATATTACCATAATATCGTTACAATACATTACTAGCAACCCGCTAAGTTCAAGAAAAATAACAACTTATGCAATTCGTTTAAATACTATTCACGCCACGACTTTGTGATAACACGACCTGTATATATATGCAAAATAAAATTAGTAACATAAAAATTATTTCACAAACATTGTAATAATTTTTATTTTGATACTATTACAAATTTATCCTATTTTTGGGTGTTAAAAATTACAATTACAGTGAAATAAATTTAATTTTGTGTTACATTTAATACTACACTAACAATAATAGTATATTGTACAAATTATTATTATTATATTGTACTAAATAAATTAGTATTACATTGTAGATACCAAAAATCTTTTACATGATTGGGTACAAAAGAAAAATATTTCAAACAATTAACCATTCCGAGTTGAAAGTGGTTCAATGGTGATGAATAATATTTATTAGGGTCCACAACTCCAGCAAAAGAGTTATAAAAATATCAAATTTTTCCAAAATTCTCGTTCCCCCAGTCAGAGTGGCGGAATAACAAAATCTAATGCATTCTATT
Organism: Macaranga tanarius; assembly: GCA_949673435.1. Taxonomy (NCBI): domain Eukaryota; kingdom Viridiplantae; phylum Streptophyta; class Magnoliopsida; order Malpighiales; family Euphorbiaceae; genus Macaranga; species Macaranga tanarius. The sequence goes on from CATIWO010040046.1 coordinate 5,532, forward strand.
TTTTATCATAGGAAAAAAAATGTCAAATGCAAGCGCTGTTATTATATACTGGGGTGGTGACGTGATACAAACTGAGTTCGGTCCAAACGTAGTAAATGCGACTTCGCGATTGGTCACTGTCACCGATGATTTTGATTTAAACGGGCTTCATAATATAATCATACATGTGGCTAGAATAAGTGATACTGCGTTGATTAGGAAAATATTTTTTAGACATCCTGTCATGGGATATGGTCAGACGGTTGTGTATGCTTTTATGGAAATTGAAAATGACTTTCATGTTAGGCATATGTTTGATATGCTTAGGCGGTTTATGAGTTCGACTACAATTGAATTGTATGTTGAATTCACCGACTTTACATTTACACATGCACCAATAGTGGAAGGAAGTTCATCAAGGTGTAAAGTCAATTTCGTTAGTGTCGTGGAGAGGGAAATGGATGAATGTTTTGAGGAGGAAGATGAGGAAGATGAGGTGGATCTAGAAGAAGACGATGATGATGCAGAGGACACAGATATGGATGATGATGAGGACTGCTATTATGATAAAAAAGCTGGTGAAGTCGATGACGATGATGACGTTTTAAATTTAGAATGTCAACTGGATCGTAATGACGCTTATGCGTTAGAGCAAATTGTTGAAGGGCTAAATATATCACGTCCCTTGCAAATTAAATGTGTTAATCTGAATGAAATGTACATTAATTCAAATCCCTCAAACGTTGATGACATTATTTGAAATCCTGATGGTGAACTTGCAAAGGGAATGATCTTTCAATCTAGAGATGCTGTCAAAACAGCATGTAAGTTGTATTCGGTTAGAGTTGGCCGACAGTTTAAGAGTTGCGAAATAAGGTTCAATACAATTACTTTAGTTTGTAAGCAGGGGTGCTAGTAAAGAGTCAGAGCCTCTGAGATAAAATCCACTGCACTATGGCAAATCACAACGTACAATGGTCCACACACATGTACTGCTCCAGCACAAAGTCAAGATAACCGGAATTTTGATTCAGATTTGATTACTGCTTATATACAATCGATGTTAGAGGTGCAACCTGACATTAAGGTGAGAGCATTGCTTGCTGGGATGAAAGAATGCTTTGGCATAACACCGTCATATAAAAAGGTGTGGACAGGAAAACAGAAGGCAATTGCCAATTTATGGGGGGATTGGGATGACTCATATGCCATGCTATGTAGCTTCATGTATGCTTCTGTGACACTTAATCCTGGATCATTTTAGCATTATGAGGGTGAAGCGTATATGAAAAATGGTGTTCTTGTTAAAGGGGTTCGCCAATTTAAACGGATGTTTTTTTCATATAATCCATGCATTGATGGTTTCAAGCATTGCAAACCTGTCATCTATGTCGATGGCACTTTTCTCTATGGTAAATACAAAAGTGTTCTATTAACTGCTAATGCAGTTGATGGGAATAATTCTATATTACCATTGGCATTTGCTTTAGTTGAGAAAGAGAACAAAGAAAATTGGTTGTACTTCATGTCAATGTTATGCTATACATGCTGTAAAGGGCGGTCGGATGTGTGTATAATTTTAGATCGTCATATTGGCATTAGGCATGCAATGAAGGATGACTGTTGGAGTGGTAATCCTCATCGATACTGCTTACGGCATGTTCTTAGCAACTACAACACTAAATTCCACAACGTTCCCATTAAAAACACTCTTGATAGGGCTACCCGCGAGTTCCAGAAAAGAAAGTTTAGCAGGTGGATGAGCAAAGTTGAGGTTCGACATCCGGAGTCAAAAAAATGGGTGGACAAAATTCCTAAGGAGAAATGGACTTTGTCGCATGATGGTGGCCATCGTCATGGTGTGATGACAACCAACTACGCTGAATCATTGAATGCCATGTTGAAGAACATAAGAGCTATGTTGGTAACAACAATGATGCAGCAAATCTTCATGAAGTTGGTTAACCTGTTCGACCAGCATCACACTAAATACATTTCTATGTTAAACGATGGATTTTCGTGGACACAAAATTGTATCGACACACTTAAACATCGAGTAGATAAGGCAAATGGGCATGTCGTTCAAAGATATGATGAACAAAATATGATCTTTCAAATTACGACTGCTTTTAATAATGCCTGCAGAAAAGGTGGTCATAAGCACGTTGTCGATCTCAAACAAAGAACCTGCACTTGCGGAAAGTTCCAATAAACCAAAATACCCTGTTCATATGCTATCATATGTTGTTTGGCCTTCAGAATTTATTACAAGGAATTTATTGCCTCTTTCTACTCAATCCGTGAATGTTTAAGCTGTTGGTCCACTTGTTTCGTGCCGTTGGGGCATCCAAATTATTGGCCAAAGTCATCCAAAATTTTTCCTTTTGTCCCAAATCCTGAATGGGCATGAAAAAAAGGAAGGCCAAGATCAACGCGCATCTGGAATGAAATGGATGACCGAAATTCTAATGCTTCATCAAACTTTTGTAGAAAATGTGGCTTGAATGGGCATAATGCTCAAAACTGTTCACATAATTGATGTTGTACCATATTAGCTTGTGTAAATATTTATTATTTTTTTATTTAGATAGACATTTTACCTGTGCAGCCTATACATTCCTATGGGAATAATTTAGAATGATTTCGTAAAATACCTTGCTTCATGTCTACCAGCATGTTGTTGTTATGCATTACTCATGTCAAATTATTTAGTCAACATTTTGTTAAAAAAAAAACTTCATGCTTAAAACAAATTTGATATTAATTTCATCATCATAAAAATCACCCAAAATTTCGTAGGTCAAATGTCTGGAGTGTATTCTCCGGGAGATATATTTCGGGCCACAGGACGTCATTGGGCTCTCAATGATGATTTTCTATATCCATTGGACCCAGCACAATATAATAGTCATGCAGTTTTAGTGAAACTAAATGAAGAATGGGTATATCGTGAACGACAATCGCACGTACTTCGGGAACAAGCAACAGAAATAAATATACGTGTGCCTAAAGCCCCTGCACTTCGGATGTCACGTCGTGATATTAATGAAATACGAAACGCATTATACTGGATTCGCGAGGAGAATAATCGCATGTTAATTCGCATTAATAGAGAGTTATTTAAAAGACGAACTCAAGAATTATTACAAGACGTGGTGAAGGACAAGCAATATTCTATAATTCATTTGCACACTCGGTTGAATGTACATCGGATATTGAAATCTCTGATGAGGAAACATAGTAGTAAAACTCTAACATTAACATATTTAATCTTCATCAGACATATCATAGTCAGAAATATATACTGGATTAGTAAGAACATTGTTCACCTCAGTCTCTTAACGTGATCTGCGTAAACACATTCGATTGTTCTCCTCTCGAATTCGCCTCACTGCAGCTTTATATTCAACATGATTTCTTCTTTGCATTGTGACAGCGAAATGCCTAACCGTAGGTGATCCTAATTCACGTAGGTGGTTAGCCAACACCTCCGCTTCGTTAACACGATACACCCACTCTTGTCGCAGTCCTGCATAGTATTCTTTAGGATCCGACAATCTTAACTGGTGATATTCGTCAGCATATTCAGGTAATATCCATTTTCGCCCTCTCTGACCCGATGAAGAACCACTCGTCATATAAAAAGAAGAAACGATATGTATTTTTTTCTGAATTGCTTTCAAATATAACGAGCAAGCTTTAATTCAAATTTATAGCAGTAAAGTGAAGCTGGTTCATCTACTCTTTTTGTAACCGGGAAAAAGATCACATGTCTACTATTCATAGGATGCCAATGCAATAATTGGCATTATTTCATGCCTGTATATAATAGTAACTGTGATACATAAATTTTGACAGGTCACAGAACATGGCTACTCATAGAAAATGACAATTCACTGAACATGAAAATTGTGATAACATGACAACTCGAAGAAAATTAAAACATATACATGCCACATGTATGAAAATGAGAAATTATAAAATAGTAACTGCCATAATTTTTCCCCAGCATGTGTAAAAGTTGGACAAATTAATACAGATATTTTAACAGTAAAGAATGTGGTCCATAGTGATAAATTATTTTTTTATTTCATGTGAAGTTTATGTGTTTATATTAATTAATTTTTTTTTTGAATTACTTATTTACACGATGTCTTATGGTATAAAATGACATTGCTTTGGTAGAAATGGCGTAAAATTTTTTGCCACATGACTACATAGAGTCTGGTCCACATGACAAGTCATTACTGTATTTACAACATCATTATAAATCAGAAGCTGTTTGGAATGAACAAGTTATAATTTCTGACAATTTTTTTTATCCTTGCATTAATAACAAATATCTGCGATGAAATCGTAAGTGTTTAATAATGCATGTCGATTGTGATTAAATTTTCAGTTGGATGATCCTGTTATAGTACGTCGACGGACCTCTGTAACACCGAATATATATTCTAATATGAGTCCTGACATGGAGAGGTTATTACGACAAGCAGGATTTCTCGGAGTTGCACGAATAAGGCAAATAAAACTAGACCATCACCTGATTTTGGCTCTAGTTGAGCGATGGAGACCGGAGACGCATACATTTCATCTTCTTGACAGGGAATGCATGATAACCCTGCAGGATATTTCAGTGTTGATGGGATTGCCGATTAATGGTACTGCAATTACTGGGAGAGTTCGTAATGATTACATAAATTTATGCGAAATGCTTTTAGGAACGTCACCAGTACCACCAGATATTAATTATTCGTTGGTTCAGAGTTCGTGGTTTAAGGAGAATTTCTCAGAATTACCTGAACAACCAAATGAAATGAAATTATATAGGCATACCCGTGCTTATATTTTACAACTTTGTTCGACTTTGTTGTTCCCCACTATTGCAACAGGAAAAATTAACCTGCAGTACCTAAAGTATTTGGAAAATATTGACTTAATCAGGCAATATAGTTGGGGCTCAGCCTGTTTGGCATTCCTATATAGCAACCTATGTCGGGCCTCCAGGCTCTCTGTTGTGTCACAGCTGGGAGGCCCAATGTGGCTACTGCAAATATAGGCATAGAAGCGATTCCCTTTCCTTGCTCCTACACTGATTGACCGGTCGATCTCGACCAATCAACCTCTGGCATCTAGGTTAAAATTTCTCGCAGCATGTTCTTGATGCAATGTTATGATATTGTACCAATATGCTATGTCGAAATAGAATTTGTTTACTTTCATTTATTAATACAATTGTTGTAGATGGAGTAGACGTCATGGGACTACATCAATTCCGACACATGTCATTACAGACATTCGGCTACGACTCGATAGTGCACGCCATGAAGAGGTTTGTTATGTCACATAAAATTTTTTTTAAAGACAGACTATATCTATATTTATATACATTGATGATTATTAATATTACACCAAATATTATATTAATTATTACTGTATTTTTGCTTACTATTAAAATTGCACAAATAGGCTAATTACTTTTGCCGTTATTGTTTCATAGAATTACAATTTTGTTCATGCAGATTATATGGGAGCCATACACTAAAGAAGTAGTCCTACAGCTGCCTGGTTACTGCTTAAACAGTCAAGATATATGGTGGGCTATAGTTCCGCTGATTTGCATCCATATATGGCACTATCCGAATAGGGTGCTCAGACAATTTGAATTTGTCCAACCAATTTCTCGGGATCCGTTCAAATTTTATGCATTACATGTGTTTATTTTACGGGATCATGATGTGGATTGGGCAGAAAAACATGCGAGCTGGGTCCAATTTTGGGATCGTCGAGTTCATTTAGTTGTGTCTAAGCAACCATCAACTATACCAATTCATTACCATTTTGGGTATTTGGAATGGTATCGTTCTATTACAAGACGTTGGATCTCGCCAACTAGTGCACGTCTGACAGTAGCTGTATGTTTTGTATATAGTTTATTTTATTTTTTTCTGCTTAACAACCTATCTATTTACCAGTATTACTTTCGTAATGTGTAGACTGATTCTATTGAGCATATCGTGTTGACTCGCGATATATATCAAGCTAATCAAATCATCGATTGTACGCAATTTGCAATAGATGATTATAGGCGAAGAGTTACCACCGAAATGCCAAGGCCCAACCCTACACCAGAACCTTCCCCACTTCCCGAACACTTGATACATGTTGGGCCTCTTGATGAAGATACACTGCGGCATCATCGGCGACAGCAACAACGACGAGCTATACCACCCATACCCCCTCAACAAGGTGATGCATGTATACGCGTTCCTCGACCTCGCTCATTTCATAATGAGACAACTTATGCTGCTTGCACTGAGCACATCGGCACATCATCTGCACATGTGTCTGGCGCTGGTCCATCAGGCACAGCTTGTTTTCCGCAGCCGCAGTATGCATTCAGTTATCCTTCCGCTCCAATGTCATATGCTGTAAAAACTGCTCCTCCAACACAGATACAGTTTCCTTTTTCATCATTTCCCTCTTCATCACAGAATACTCCATATCCAACCTCACAATTCTCAGACATCCAACAGACACAACTTCCATTTTCTTATTTTTTCAATTTCTCACAATTGGCTCCCGATATCCAAACACACCAATTTCCATCAATTCCTTCTTCTTCCACCCAAAATCTCATTTCTTCATTAACCACTGAAGCTCATGAAGTGCCTACTCTATTATAAAGGACACGTGAATCTTGTCGAAATATGTACCAACCTCGTGAGCCTAACGTTGATGATGGTGATGACGACGATGACGATGGTGATGATAATGGAAGTCCTTCTGAGAGTAGTGGGTCTCAGTTCATCGATATGAGCAGTACACGTGTTGCTCGCCGGCGTAATTTGGGCTTACGGTCAAGAGTTCGTGTCCATAGACCATGTGACACTTGATTAGTTGTCATACATCATTAAGCAACTTCTGTATCTTTATATATGACATGACTATTTATATTATATATATCGAATGTAACGATGATGTATGCTTTTATTTCATGTAAATTTGTCTTTTAGCAACTTCTATATCTTTATATATGAAATGACAATGAATATTTATGTATATCCATTATAAGTATGATGTATGAATTTATTTCCTCCAAATGTGTTATTAATTAATTATCTCATTTTTATCTTATAATTACATTAACAAATGTGCACAAAATACTATCTCATTTTTACCTTATAACTACATTAACAAAAACATTCCAAATCCCAAATTGTTTGCAGTGTATTTTTTTCTGTACATATGAGTCTTGTAATTTCAGAGACTTAATCACCAAAAAAATTAGTAGGACAAAATTATACAAGTTCTCCACAGAATACTAACTTTATAGTATTCGTTACAAAAAAAATTGACCACGAGGAAGAGAAAATTACGTGTAACTTTGTAACGCGACCTGTGTTGGAAACATACGTCGGAACCGAAATATGATGAATAGTAAAATAGTAACTTTCTTGAAATTTTACATGTTATTATTCACGTCGTGCAAAACAAATTGTAGTTTTCCGGAAAAAAAATACCACGAGGAAGAGAAAATTACGTGGAATTTTTTAACGCAACCTATGTCGGAAACGTACATCGGAACCGAAATATGATGAATAGAAAAGTAGTAACTTTCTTGGAATTTTGCATGTTACTATTCACGTCGTGCAAAACAAATTGTAGTTTTCCGGAAAAAAATACCGCGAGGAAGAGAAAATTATGTGAAATTTTTTAACGCGACTTGTGTCAAAAACGCACGTCGAAACCGAAATATGATGAATAGTTAAATAGTAACTTTCTTGAAATATTGCATGTTACTATTCACGTCGTGCAAAAAAATTGTAGTTTTTCGGAAACAAATACCACGAGGAAGAGAAAATTACGTGAAATTTTTTAACGCGACCTGTGTCTGAAACGCACATCGGAACCGAAATATGATGAATAGTAACATAGTAACTTTCTTGGAATTTTGCATGTTACTATTCACGTCGTGCAAAAAATATTGTAGTTTTCCGGAAAAAAAATACCGCGAGGAAGAGAAAAATACATGGAATTTTTTAACGTGACCTGTGTCGGAAACGTAAATCAGAACTGAAATATGATGAATAGTAAATTAGTAACTTTCTTGGAATTTTGCATGTTACTATTCACGTCCTTATGGACACCCTTTGCTTTTGAACTTGCAACTTACTGATGAGTTCAGTAATCTTTAGCTTCTGCAAGTCACATGACTCTTCAATAGCAGCAATCTTAGCTTCAAACTTCTGTGGAACTGACACAATTATCTTTTCAACAACTAGTTGATCAGTTAAGGCCTCTCCAAGCAACTTCCTTTGATTGACTATATCCATTATTCTACTGGAATAGTCTTTAATGGTTTCATTTTCTTTCATCTTCATCAACTCAAACTCCCTCTTCAAGGTCAGCAATTTGGAAGCTTTAATTCTGTCACTTCCCTCAAACTCCTCCTTAAGCTTATCCCACACTTGCTTAAATGTCTCCAAATCCATTATCTTTGTGAAGATATGATCTACCAACCCCGCATGTAAACAAGAGATAGCTTTATCCTTTTTAAGCTTCTCCTCGTCTTGTGATCTGATCTGTGCTAAGGTTGGATTAGCACCCAATGGAGGTGGTTCATCATCAAAGACTATAGTTTTCCAGAGACCTTGTGACTTGAGGTAAAACCTCATTTTTACTGCCCAAATGTAAAAGAGCTCACCATTGAAAAAAGGGATTGGTGGAGCTGAACCAATTGAAGAAGACATGGCTCAAAATAAAACAGTTCACTCATAACTCTCAAATATACCAGTGTTTAACACTCACACACTCAGCTCTTACTTAGCACCCTCACAGCCCCGAAGGACATAAAGCTCTGATACCACTGTTGGGATCAAAAGCTTAGCTCTATTAGCTGAAAAATAGCAGAAGCAAAAATAAGAAAACAAGAAAAAAGGCACTAAAAATAGAGAGTTAGGACAACAGCTTAGAGTGAACAAAAATAGAACACATTCATCTTCATTAGAAAAAGATATATATCAGATACAAGAGTAGTAGAGTTAATCATTACCAACAACTGTAGTCTCTTATCATCAGCCACCTAAATACATCATTAGGAGACAAAAAGCCTAAAAATAAGGAACTAATCTTGACTAAATAACTAGTTACAAAACAACTAAAATTAAACCATTTAGTTCCATTACATACAAAAGATAATTAAAAAAAAACATCAAGTAAACTATTGCAGCTTCTATTCATACAACTGTTATGACCACTATTTCGTTGCTTTTGAATCTCCAAGGAAAATCTCACAAGTCTCAACAGTTATGTCTCAATAATTACATGCAGTTTTTGTTACTGCAGTTGAATCTTTGCTCTCTGATTTTATTTGTACAATTTTATGAGTGCATTTGCTTTCTAAGAAATCAAATGCATTCGAGCTTAAATTTTGCAATATAGCAAATTCAAGAGTTGAGGCCATACAATTGCTGTCTTATTGCATTTTTCAAATTCAATCTTATTGGAACAACATAAGTTCTTCATAACCTATCAGCAACTGAATTAGTAATCGATTTCGATGGACTTTGTTCAGTAGCTAGATCATGATTTACTAAGGAGATTCAAATGATACCAGAGGCTTCAACAGGGAGATAACTAAGGGACCCTAACACTATCACATTAATAGGTAAAATTACAGAGAAGGTAAACTCAAGCTTCAAGGTTCCCTTCATTAAAGCTGCAAGAACAACATAGGAGATAAATATGTGGCTCACTATAAAATTATAGACAGTTTTGCTAGAGTAGTGTAGTAAATCATCGATGAGCAATAAGATTTGAAGTTCAGAATTTCACTATTGGAGATTAAAGTGATGAAAATTTGAAGTATTTTCTGTCACTAACTCATCAAGTTGTTCAAATGCAAATAATAATTTTCTTCCTCAATGGCATCTCTCCGTTAATTCTTCTTATTAACTTCCCTACTTTATTAGCACGGACACTGTGTTTCAAATTAGTAAGGAAAATGGAAGACTTTGATAAGAAAATGTTATCTAATGCCTTGTGAGACTGCATAGAATTGAGCATTTGATGGAACAGCTCTCAAATGTGATTCCATAACACTATAAGAAAAAACCGGAATAGAAACGGATAAATCCGTTTCTATTTCCGTAGCTACTTGAAAATAGTGACGGAATAGAAACGAAAAATTTCCATTTCAAAAACGCTCATTGCTAAAAATGTTACAACGGAATTTTCATTCCGTTGCAATTATTTACGACGGACTAGAGGCGGAATCAATCCTTTTCTAAATATTTGCGACAGAAATTCCGTTTCTAAATGCCAAAGAACGAGACCCATCACCACAAAATAGAAGGGAGATTTGCGTTTTAAAGGCGTCGCAAATTTAGCGACGAAATTTTTGCATAGGAAGTAGAAACGGAATTTCCGCTTCTAATTTTAAAATTAGAAGTTGAAATTCCATTTCTATGATGGAAATTAGAAGCGGAAATTTCGTTTCTATGATGGAAATTAGAAACGGAATAATCCATCGCTAAATTAGAAGCGGAATTTCCGTCACAAAATTGCAAAATAGAAACGGCATAATCCGTCGCTAAATTAGAATTGGCAGCGGGAAGGTGGTTGGGTTTTAAAACTTCCTAAATGGAAACGGAATAAAATTAGAAACGGATTTTCCGTTTCTATTATGTTGCTATTTAGGTAAAAATTAAATAATTCATTGATTAGACAATACATAAATATTTTTATTTTTTAGTTTTAATTTAATTTGCAATTAATTTTTCAAACATAATTTTTTATAAATAAATATCATAAGTGTAATACATCCATATGTATTATTTTAAAATTACATATACAAAGTTTACTAGCATTTCTTATATACAAAAAAAAAAGTATATAAGAAAAGACTACTAAAAATCATCACATATATGCTCAGAATCATCATGAGTGGTCAGCTCTGGAGATCCGGATGTATGTGCTTCTTGTTGAGAAGTAGTACCCTGAGTGAACCTAAGCACAATCTGCTCCATCTGGTATATCTTTTGTTGCATCTCTTCCTCTCTTTTTTGTCTTTCTTCTTCTCTTTTTTTCATATCTTCAATTTGTTTTTGCATTTCTTCATTCTTTTGTTGCATCTCTTCATTTTTTTTCTAAAAATTTTCTTCAATGCCTTGCAACTCGTCCCACAACCGCTCATCAAATAACGTATCATAGTGGGTAGAGGCAGCGAAAGAGCTCAAAATAGAATCTGGTTAAAATGTTGATGCTTGGCTGCCAAGACCATACACTCGCTGCTTTTTCTGCTCCACTCCAACAACCTGAAGGTAAATACGCATAACATCAACCTCTGGAGCGTCTGTAGAATCCTCTGGCAACTGAGAAGCAGATGCAACCATAATCTCTACAGCTTCCTACAATTTTCAACATTATAACATATAGCATATAAATTAATGTTGTTATGGTATATGGCAATAATTGTAAGGACAATAATATAAATACAGAATATTTGAAAAAATTAATCCTCATGTTTATACTGATAAAATTCATCTTCCTCATGTTCCCTCACAATAAGCACAACTCATGTTTCACTTTACAGGAATTAAACACCAAGCAGTAATGAAAATTCATTAATCAAGTCATTAATTCGGATGGTACGCACTTAGCACCTCTGCTAAACAACTCTCTTATTGGATATAGATGATGCAAACAAAATTATATAATCCAAGAATCTCAATTTATCAAAATTTATGTCCCTTTTTCCATATGAATTGGAAACATAGACTATATTCAGACCAATATATATTAAAATGATAATGATAATATTTATGCAGAATTTCAGTTACACAAGTATTGAAAAATTGAGACAGTTGGACATGTCATGAGCCTCTCTTCATGGGAATGATCAAAGAACCTCCAATGAGCCAAAAATAAAAAAATTCAATGCTTACCCAAAGTGAATGAAAAAATCTTAAATTTGTCATGCTACCAAAATGATATGGCAAAAGCTAATGGCCATAAGGAGCCCTAAGCTATATATATCTCTAAGCTTATGTTTACAACTGGAAAATTATCACAAATAAGTGACAAACGCAACATAAAATAACAAATAACCACCACCTGATCACAAAAAACAAGAAGCAAAAATAAAAGAAACAGTACAAAGCATCAAGAAATAACGAAGAAGCAATAAGTAAAGAAAACCTAATCAACAAGAAACAAACAAGAAGCAACGAAAAACCAACAATAAGCAACAAAAACCAACAAGAGATAAAGCTGACATCGAAAGCCACAAAAAGCAATAAAAAGCAACATGAAGTAAAAAAAAAGCAACAAAAAGCAACAAGAAAGCAACAAGAAGCAATAAAAAAGCAACAAGAAACAAGAGAAGCAGTATGTGTGCTATATATTTTCACCTTCAAAATATCACTGAGTTCATTCTTATGTTATGGTCCACCTAAATCACTAAGCCTGTGTTTACCCATACTAAAAAAATTGACAAAAATCAGTGAAAAAAGCAACTTCAAATAACAAGAAACTCACCCTCACACAAAAAGAACATGAAGCACTAAGAAAGAAACAAGAAGCAACATCAAACAGAAAAGACAAGCAACAGTGCAGAGCATCAAGAAAGAAAGATTTTTGTTGCAACAAGTAAAGAAAAACTAAGCATCATCAAGAAACAAACAAGAAACAACGACAAACCAACAATAAGCAAGAAGAACCTACAAAAGCTCAACCTCACATTGAAAGCAACAATAAGTAACAAGAAGCAATAAAAAAGCAACAAGAAACAACAGAAACAGTTTAGCTGCTATTTTCACCATCGATATATCACTGAGTTCATTCTTATGCTCTGGTCCCCCTATATCTCACAACTTGATTATGTTTACCCATCCATACTAAAAAATTGAGTTAAAATCAGTGAAAAAAGTAACTTAAAATAACAAGAAACTCAACCTCAAACAAAAAGATCGAACAAGCTAGAAGCAAAAACAAAGAAACAACAAGGAGCATTAAACAAACAAGAAGAACAAGCAGAAATTAAAGCAACACTAAAGATCGCTCAACAAACAAACAAGAAGCAATAAGAAAGCAACAGGAAGCATAACAAAAACCAACAAACGCTCAAAATGACACAGAAAGTAATTAACAAGAAGCTACACAGAAAGCAACAATAAGCAATAAGCAATCAACAAGAAGCAACAAGCAACAAGAGCAGTGTGTTCTATTTTCACCTTCGAAATATCACTGAAATTATTTTTATGGTCCGCTCCTCCTATCTATATATATCACTAAGCTTATGTTTACCCATACTGAAAAATTTTCACAAATCAGTGACAAAAGCAACGTACAATAACAAAGAACCACCAGCTGATCACAACAAACAACAATAAGCAAGAATAAAAGCAACAGTACATAGCATCAAGAAAGAAATAAGAAGCAACAAGTAAAGAAAAAATTGAGCATCAACAAACTAACAAATTAACAATAAGCAAACGACAAAGCAACAATAAGCAACAAAAAGAAACATAAGCTCAACCTCGCAGTGAAAGCAACAAAAAGCAATAAAAAGCAACAAAAAGCAACAAGAAACAACAGAACCAGCATATGTGCTATTTTCAGCTTCGATATATCATTGACTTCATTCTTATGCTCTGGTCCTCCTATATCTCTAAGCTAATTAATTATGTGTACCCATACGAAAAGATGTAAAAAAACAGTGAAAAAAGAAACTGAAAATAACGAGAAACTCAACCTAAAATTGATAGGAGTGAAGTGCTTCAAAATTAAATAATTAAACAAGGCATGGTAAATTAGCTTATAAAAGATACAAGTTTCCGCAAGGCTCTCAGCATTACATTGGAGTCCCTTGATTGCATAAATTGGAATAATATTATGCATCTTAAGAAAACAAAGTTTGTGAATCAATTCACTTTAATATAAATGGTGTAAGCATTTTTTTTCCTTTATATAAAATTTAAGTTTATGAAAATTTATTATTCAGGAACAAGGAGTAGTATTTTAGCCTAACCAGTCATTTCTTCATATTTTCTTTCCTTTGTTTGTTTTCCTATGGATTTATGAGTATATGTATTTAATATGGAAGGCCTCAGAGCCTAGCAAATCCATATTTTCTCATTCATACACTACTGCAATAGTTGTAGAGTATGATTTAAATTCAGAACCGAAAATAGCTATAAAAATCATCCTTTTCTCATTCTAACCAACTGTAATTCTTTAAATAGCACATTGAAAGATTAACGAGCCTACCTTGCATGTCCAACAATATCAATAAATTATTTTTTATTTAAGGAAAACACACATTTCTTCTTAATCAAGAAATAAAACTTACATTAATATCAATTGACCGCTTATCTACAAACGATCCATCTTTCTTCTTGTACATGCGCTTGAAGACTTCAAATGGCGTTGGTGGATGTCCTAACTCAGCCTCCTGAAAATAATTCATATTAACAAATTTTGTAAACGACATCATTTGATTAAACAAGTATTAACTGCATACAAAAAAAATATTAATCATAAAATCAAGTAAACAAAAAAAATATTACCAAATCAATAGAATGCAAGATTGTCGATCTTGAGCCACCGGTATACTTTGAAATTCCTGAGCCTTCTCCTCCTTTCTCTGACCGGCGATTTTGGGATGCTTGCTCAGATAAAGTCTTGAACTCGGCACTATTCCAGTACTGTCACCATTTGTTCCAAATTTCTTGTTGAACACTATTTGGCTTTGCATTTATACCATATTTCTTCCTCCATTTTCCAAGCTTATCATTATAACGGACACCAGCCACATGATTCCATGTATCCTTCACATCGATTGATTAAGCATAATGCCATGTAAATTTTTTCTGGAAAATAAAGTTAAGGATAATAAATAAATAAATAAGAAAACTCAATTCCTTGTTAGTGCATATTTTGGTTATTATTATTGAAAAATAAGCACTTATACAAATAGTGTAAAAGCACAAAATTGTACTTCAAATTCTTCCCAATAATATTCCTTGATCTCTGAAAGCACTTTGCTCTATTTAATTCCCTGGTCAACAAACTTCTCCTTAAATATCTTCCCAATTTTTCGAGAAGCAGAAGGAATAAACCTGTAAATAAAATTCATTAGTATATACATGTATATATAAAATAGAAGTGTAGATGTAG
>CATIWO010040053.1:0-12775 GCA_949673435.1 Macaranga tanarius
GGATTAATACTACCCATGTATTAATCCTACGACTATGAACTTTTATAGTACAAGTACTAAATAAGTTTGTCACTCATATTATCAACTCTTGACAATAAACTTATCTAACATTGCACTAAGGGTAAATATTCAAATAAACAAACACTTTGATTCAAATGAATATATCATTGCCATGGGGATAAATATACAATGTCTATATACACATGAATGGCCATAGGGCACATCTATACTAATAATTTCTTTGGTTAAAACCTCCTTGCAAATAGTTTACCTCCCCTCTAGAACTCATATGGCATTCATCATATAAAGGAGGACCACCACATAGTTTATAAGTTGAGCTTGCTTTTTCCACTGAGTTGATTTGAACCATGCTTACTAGCTTCGTCAAAACATATACCTTGGCATTCAGCATGTTTATGCTATCTAACTCAAGTATTCCTTTTCCGTTTGCCAAAGTAGTTTCATCACCCATATAACCTTGAGATGCAAGCTCTTCCAATAAAGTAATAGCTTACATTGGTGTCTTTTTCGTCCATTTACCACTAGAGGCATTTACAATGCTCTTATTATCATCGGATAACCCACTGTAGAAAATTTGAGGGATCATCCAATCGGCCAACCCATGATGTGGATATTGTCTTTGAAGCTCTTTAAATCTCTCCCAAGCTGCATAAAGTGTCTCATATTTATTTTTTTTGAAGTGCTAATCTTATTATAAAGCCTAGCTGTCTTGTGTGGTGGGAAGTACTTATGGAAGAAAGCATGCTTCAATTGATCCCATGTGGTGATAGAGTTGCTAGGTAAACTAGTAAGCCAAATTTGAGCTTTGTCCCTTACAGAAAATGGAAACAGCCTTAGCCTTATTGCATCATCTGAAACATTATTAATCTTAAAGGTTGCACAAACATTAAGGAAGGTGAGGATGTGAGCATATGGGTCCTCCCCCGGCAAACCTCCAAACTGATTATTCTACACCATTTGGATGACACTAGGCTTGATTTCAAAATTTTTGTTGGCAATGGTTAGAGCTACAATGCCTCTAGAATTTTCAGTTGTGTCTGGTAGCGCAAAATTACCTAAAGTCCTTCTTTGTGGTTCACCCATATTTGCTTGTTTTTCTTTGTACTCTTTTTGTAAACTTTGTTCCCTGCGCAATTGGTGAAAAGTGTGTTCGATTTCAGAGTCAAAGAATAAAATATTACTTGAACTACGAGCACATCTCATGGAAGGCATAAAAAGAAAACAAAAATACAACTAATAAAAAAATTACTAAATAAGAAAATTAAATTATAATAACTAAGTAGTGAATCTATCTAAAACCCTAAAGCAACCTTTCTCTATCCTAAACTATTATTAATTCTATTCAACTTCCTTGGAAATGGAACCAAATTCTAATATGGGTTAAATTGTATACCCTAGCTCATATAGGATAAGCAAGGGTTCGAACATAAGGAAATCGAGGAATTAATTATTAATCGAATAGATATTACGAATAAAAAGGCTTACCAAATAATCAATTATGCAATTAGTTAAATTATAAACTTAATTAAATACTAACATTACTAAACTTATACAATTAATCTAAAGCATATAACAACAACAATAATTCAAGAAGTGTAGGTGGACATTACAATTTAGGATAAATCAATGAACTATCAACACAAAGTAAATTTTATTAATTATGAATGAAATGATTGGAGAATTAACCTATTACCTTTAAAGCTTATCTTTAAGTTATTTAAAGATGTTTTTGAGTAGATTTACAAGTATTCTCATGTCAATATAAATGTAAACAGAGATTATAAAGTCCTATGTCAATTCTTTTTACCCCTTTAGAAGTATATTCCCTATCTCTAGTCTAATTTTTAACTTAAGTGATAATAATTATTTTTCCATTAAAAACACCAATTCTCATTGTGAATCTTTGACTAAGACATTACATATGGTGATCAAGCATACATAACATAATTAAGAACTCAATTGAAGCCAAATCATTCATCCATTAATGTAAAACAAACAATATGGTTCATTGAATTTATCATCCATTATAATTCCAACCTACAAAGTATTTAGCCTTGATACATTATGAATAAAACTATAAACATACACAAAAAAAAATCTTTAATTATCTAGAAAACTATAAAGAGAAAGAGTTAGAGAAGCCTAGGAATGATTGCTAGAATCTCCAATAATCCTTTGATAGTTTTTTGATGAAAAGATGTCTACAAGCAAAATAGCCTTTTTTTATTCTTCTTGAATAAACACCAAAAGTCTTTAAATTGCTAACTACTTTTTATCTCTGAATTTTCTATGAATGTTCTAATATGATTTCTAGAGACAAAATGAAGTATTTATATATTGAAAGTTAATAGCCAAAAGAATAAGTCATATCATACAAAAAGCTATCAACTTGGTAAAGGATCATATTGCTTCAACATTAGTAGTTACTTCAAGGGTATTTTTGTCAACCCAGATGAGTGAACTAGATTCAAATGCTTCCATAAAGTATAGCCCCTTGAATCAGCTTTCCATAGCCATTTGAATCACTTGAATCCCAATTTTGTAGAAGAAGTTATGACTGAAAGACTAAAATATGGTCTGAATGGTTGTGTCCCTTCAAGCGGTGCCGAGTGGTGACAGTGTGCCACTGTCACAACTCATGACTAAATGACTTAGTGGTGCTAACTCATGATAGAATGACTCTATCATAACTCATGACAAGCCTGACGGAGAGGTGCCGAGTAGTGACAGGTAGCCGACACTTCAAGGCTTATTTCCTCCACTCTTTTAACCTCAAATCACTTCAATATGCCCATATGACTTCCCTAAATTGCAAACAAACTTCAAAACTCCAATGAATCACTTAAATTCATATGAATTTATCAAGAAACAATTAAGATCAAAAGGCATTTATGATTATAAATGAAATTCATCAAGACTATGCTAAAATGTGAACTAAATGCAACCTATTTATGCATTAAACATCCTAATACTACTATGCTAATTGCAACACATCACTTTGTTACCTAGCATATTGCATCATTACATCTTCCTCTTTTTCATCATCACTGTCATCAGTTTGTCTACTATCATACATTTGTACAATTTCATCCTCAAGTTGCTTTTTAGTAATTCTTTTTTTTGTACAATTTTGCATGCACAACGTCAATTTAGGTGATGAATTTATAGTGGCATATGGCAATCTACTAGGGAAAAATATCTACCACCATCAACTTCAATATCCCAACATTTAATAATTTACATTCTATCAAATGCTGAATGTAACACTTGCATCCTAAGGCACCAATTCTTTTACTATGCATTTCATTTCATATAGAATAGAGGGTGGAATTAATTTAAGATTAGGTGTGTTTATGATTTATGGATGAGGACCTAATTATAAGAAACTTTGGAGTAGATTGATACAATTGAAAGTTTAGGGGTCAATATGCAATATCCACACTTCATTAAGGATTAAAGTGGATATTTAGTGATAAATATCCTAAGATAGTATCTACAACTTCTTGAATAGTAACCATGTGGAAGGCTACTTGTGTGTGCATGTGTATGGTTGTGTGTGTGTGCAAGTGTATGGTAGAGATTGAGTACAAGTGTGTGTATATGTATGGTAGAGATTAAGTAGTAAATTTTATATATAGAAGTGGTTAGTGATTTTTGAAAATTTTAGAGTATCTGATCTCGTTTCTAATCAATTCATAAGGGCGTTGGGAACCTAAAGACATCTAGAGGGCTTGAAGATTGAAATTGGTAAGTTCATGCATGTATATTTATTATTTTGAAGTTAGGTTTCTTAAGAGCAAAATTCGTGCTCTGTTTTAAGATTTATCAGTCTTAGAGAGTTTACCATAACTTGAGTTGTAGAACTCCAATTTAATCAATATTTAGTGCTTTAGAAACTTTAAGGAGTCCTCTACAACTCTTATGTTTTAATGTTGAGCTGACTCTGCTTCTAAGAGGGTCTAATAGAGCTCGAAATTCTATTGCTCACTCTGATTACTTATATGACCTGTTAGTGTTCAAAAATCCATAATTTATTATATATACATCCAAATTGAGTAATTATAATTGGGAATTAAAATAGACTCATAATCCGAGTTTTTGTAATAAGATAGGAGCCAAAATATTTGTGTACATGATTTTAAAGTATATCAAATTGAGGTGATAAATTGCACTAATTGAGTTAAAGTCCAAGAGTGATGAATTGTATGTGTATTTGATGCATGGTTATGTGTAGGAGTTGTAAGGGAGATATAATCAACTAAAGGAACTCTTACTTACTAAAGGTTGGGAAGCATTTTTAGTAAGTAGTTACTAGTATATTTATACAATTGGTTTCTCTTGCACATTATAATCGTACTGTTATATGTATGTTATTTTGGTTAATTGGATAAGTTATAAGGTTGTTATATGTGATGAGTTAAATGAGTGGTGACCTTAATTATATTCAATGGGATATTGATGGTATTAAGAAGGGAATAGGTTTTATCATAATTTAATCTTATATGTGAGTATTTAATATTATGAAATATGTTGAATGGATGTAATGTGGATTAATATTACATTGGTTATATCAATGATAGTCTATGTGTGCGATTGATATAAAATCATAATAAGGATGGAAATGAATTATGAATTTAATAAGTATGGTTAAGTAATTGAGTTATTGTTATGATAAAATATTAAGCGCATTGGATGAATTATAATTCTTGGGTTGTACTATGAAATGTAGTTAATATTATGGTATAATAAAAGTTGATTAATGATTACACATCCTATGGGATTTATATATGTATCATAAGATGTATTAATTTTGAGACTTGTGATTGAATGTGTTGTGAATTTGAGTATGGCTATTGGAATGTAAATGATGTACATATATATGAATTTTGAAAGAATGTGTGAAATGTGAGATATACGTGTGATAGTAGGGACTAAGCAGGGCGGATAGCCTCTACTAATTATGAGATATGGGAAAGCTGAGCCAGGCAAATAGCTACCTATAATTGATGTGTGAAAGTGAAATCTGAGACTGAGCCGGGCGGATAGTCTCAGTAGTGACCACATGTGAAAATTTATGATTGTGAGATATGGGAAAGCTGAGCCGGGTGGATAGCTACCCAAAATTAATGTGTGAGGGTATGATCTGGGACTGAGCTGGGCAGATAGTGTCAGTATATGGCCATATGTGAAAATTGTGATTATGAGAGACAAGCTAAAATTGGCTAAGTGTGAGGCAATTGTGTGACAATGGTTCTAGCTAGATACCAAATAATGATGTTGAGATATGAATGCTTGAGTTTTAGTTTTTATGTGAATCTTTATGAGATGTCATCTTCTATAGTTGAGATGAATGCATATATTAAACAAAGTGTTGAAATGTGGGATTATGTAATGGGAGCATTCTTGGTTGTTGCTTATATTTATACTCTCCCATTTAAAGTGATAATTTGTTAACATTTGAAAGAATGTTTGCAAGTGTATATATGATTATATATTCTTTTGGTTATGTGAATTGAATGTGTATACATAGTTGTGGAATAAAGGAATTGATATATATAGGATATGTCTTAAATATAAGCTAAACTTTGTATACTTTGTGTATATTTTTAATATACTTTCTATATATATTCAGTATATTTTCTGTATATGATTGGTATACGTTTGATATAAAAGAGTGTTTGGGATTAAAGTTATGAATGATGAAAATGTATATGTTATACTTTGGTTGAGGAATCATAATTCATATGTTTTGGCTTATTTTTGGTAGAATCTCAGTCTACTATAAGTTTAACTTAAGTGCCTCTTGATATATAATTGTTTTAAATATGATTGAGTGTGATTTAGACTCCTCACGATCGTAATGGGTGCCTCACGATCGTGACCAATCCAGTCATGACCGTGAGGAGGGGATCGTGAGCAATGCAAGCTAAAGAGAACAGTAAAAGGGCCTCTTCTTATGATCGTGAGGGAAGACTGTGAGGGGCGTGGGGCACTCTATAATAGCTTAATCTTATAGTTCTTAATTGGCCTCATCTTTTTATTATAATCAAAGCTCTAAAGCTTACAATTTATAATACACCTCTAAGTTATATTAAAGGCTTGAGTTATAGAATATGAATATTATAAAAGGGTGTTGAACTTAATTGCCTTTATTTAAGAAGTAGAAGAGTTTGAGATGTCAAGCTTTACTTATCTAACCCTTTATGTATCCGTTAGTTAAATGCTTAGCTTAATTAGTTCTTGAGAAACTAATATATGTATCTATATTAGTGATTACTTACTGAGTAGCAAGCTCACCCCTTTGCATCTATATTTTTTAGGATGAGCAATAGTTGAGTCGATGTCTACATGCAATAGAGATACCAGGTGGGCCAGTGACAAGTTTGGTGTATGCATAATTAGATGTTGCTATCATTTATGCCTGATGTCTGTATTTAAACTTCTTAATGTGTATTAAGAAGTTCTTTTGTAAGAAAGCATACTTGTAGAATGTTATTTTGTGATGATAAGGCTTTCTATGTTAATGGTGAAATAAGTGTTCTTTTTGTAAAAATTTTATTATGCCACGTGTTTAAGTGTATTGTTGGGAGTGTTACACTGAATATACATGTGAATGCTTTCAATTATATATGTAAAAGTAGAGTATATATAAAGCTTTAGTCATTACGTGAGTGGATGCATTACTCATAAAAAAGGAGAAAGGAAAAAAAATAATGTGTGAGACTTGTTATGAATGAGTCTAATAATATATGTAAAAGTTGAGAAGAAAACAAAGGTTGTGACTTTGATGTGAATATTTAGACAGTGAATAATCAATAAGAAAACAACGCACGCATATTTCAATAACAGGCATTCAATTATTGACATTCAATTATTGTGAAAAATATTTACACTATTTTTATTC
The DNA here is from genome assembly GCA_949673435.1 of Macaranga tanarius. Taxonomy (NCBI): domain Eukaryota; kingdom Viridiplantae; phylum Streptophyta; class Magnoliopsida; order Malpighiales; family Euphorbiaceae; genus Macaranga; species Macaranga tanarius. The sequence goes on from CATIWO010040053.1 coordinate 6,926, forward strand.
AATTTGTTCTTTATATACGTCAAATAAATTGTAATTTAATCTCACTAATATGAATTTATTAGTTTAAAGAAATAAAATATTTCTGGCAAATTTTTATACAATATACAATAAATTATTATATAATTATAAAAATATTAAATAAAATTAGATTATTTTTTATTTCAATAATATAACAATAATATTGTACAAATTAATAAGTACAATTATTAACACTTTTTCAAAATATGTCAATTAAAAATAATTATTACAAGCAAAAAATTTTTAAGAAATAAAGTACAAAATAAGTAAAGATTACAAAAATTGTATAAATAATCTAAAGTGGGCCTAATTACATCAAGAAAAAAATGGGCCTATTATGTGATGGGCTTGGCTAATGCTTCTTCTTCTTCTTCTTCTTCTTCTTCTTCTTATGCTGGAACAACCTCGAAAAATAACGGACAACATGAAAAAAATCAGACAATACAACTGATTCAGTAGTGTTGTGGGCGGTTCTTCAACCAACCCCCTCTAGCCACCCCGATTTGCCACAATCTCAGATCGGCCCCTTCAAATTTCGGTACAAAATGGTCAATATGCACAGTATCAGCCATTTTTAAAAACCTTGAATGTGTATGCTAGCCATCCACTACAACGCTTGCATATTTTATGCACCTAGACTTGTAGATAATGCAAAAATCATATGTGGAGCATGGTCATGTCGAGAAGATGGAATCCAACTTAAATACTAAATTTAAAACCCAATCATTTTTAAATTCAACAATGTCTAATTTGCAATATACAAAGGATCTTGGAAGCATGTAAATCATAATCTAGAGCACTAAGACATGATATAGAACATCATCTACAACATTATATTCATTATTCATCATAAACTGATTTAGTTAGCATAGTTTAGTATAGTTAAAAGATTGTAAAGGTAGAATTCAAGCAAAGAAATGTTCATGAGGAGACAGGAAGTTTTTCTTATTCTTTTTGTTCTTTTGTTATGTTTGCAAGAGCTATCATATTTTAAATTCTTATTTTCATTAGCATGTGCAGCTAGACATTTTATGTGCTAGAGTTATTTGAGTAGCTTGATGATGTTGTGAACTTAAGTTATTTGTTTTAATTTAATTCAAGAGGTTTTCTTGCATATGAATTTTGATTTTGTGCTTAATGTTATTTGATTTGTATGCTACTGCATATGTTTAACTATATTGAGATCGAAATATGATATATCCTTTGGGCTTAAAGTTAATAATTGAATTGATTTATTTAACATATTTAAAAATACTTAATTAATTGCATATGTCATTGTTAATATAACCAATAATTTTTTAAAAATATAATTTATAATTTATTAATTTTTGATATTATTTTAATGGTTTATGTAGTTACATTGAAAATTAATTAATAAAATTAGTGAAAATAGAAAATGAAAAAATTGATTATTTAAAATATAAAAAATAAAATATTTTTAATAATTTTAAAAATGAAATGTAAAAAAATTAGTTTTAGGGGTCGACTAATGAAAAATTACTTAAACTGATGGATAGAACTAATAGAAAGTCTTTTTAAATCTTATACAATGTAATTGTAAAGAAAATTACTTGTAAGACTTAATTGCAAAAACAATATAATTTTTAGAACTTAAAATGTAGCTAATTATCCTAATATAAAAGGGATAACATCATTTGTAATCCTAAAAGTTAAATATTTTTTACAATTAAGTCCTGGATTGTTAATTCATAACAATTAAGTTCAGTTTGTATTAAAAAAAAAAAGTAAAGTCCTATCCTGTTTAATTTAATAGAATAAGCTTATGTGGCACTATTTTCGCCCATATGGCATCCTTGTCATCACTACATCATCCACCTCAACTCCCCATGTCCAACTCACTAGCCATCTTGAATTTCCACTTGTAAGCTTAGGTTCCTACATATATATTTGTGTTGTAATTTTGTTTTCTGTTTTCTTCTAGCTTTTGAAGTATGTTGATTTTATTGCTTTCTCTCTTCCAAAAATTTTTCAAACCCTAAAGAAAGAGAATTGAATTACACAACATCATTTCCAAATAAAAAGGGTTAAATTGAATGCAAAATAACACAAAAATTCATTATCAGAGCCAAACTAATCAACTAATCATTAGCGAAAGCAAAGAGAATAAGAAATTTCATTTCACCATTTGCTATAACGCCAAATTCCATTCTCCCAAATTTAGCTTTTCTTGATTTATTTGTAACATGAAAAATTAAAAAAAAAAGAATTTGAGAGGAAAAAAAAGCATACCCATCAAATGTTTTCCAACCCATATCTCATCTTCTATGCTTGAATTACGAAAGGACCCACAATTCTTGCTGAATAAAGGACCCACACTTCTCGTAGAATTCATTTCCTTAAAAGATCCAGGAATTGAAGCCATAGCTAAACAATGCATAAAGAAACTCCTCTTAATCACTTAGCTTATTCTCACACCATTTGCAATCAGACCTCTTCTTAATCAACGACATTTTTGCATATTTCATCATTTTTCATGAAAATCTTTAAAGCCTCAATCATTTCATTTACGTCACAATATCCTTTAATCAACCACCCATAAGTGAACTCATTAGGCTTGATACACCCTTTTAACTTCAAAATAATAAATTGTGACTCTTCAATATGTTTACCTTTACATAAACTTTAAACTACCTTACTCAACCTTTTCACACTATACTCACATCCAAAACCATTCATCAAGTGAAAATACACGCATTTTTCAATTCCCTAGCCAAAAGCTAATATTTTTAAACTAATTATAAACATCTTGTCATTAACAAGACCAATTTTGCTCATTTCTTGAACTTTATCCCAAAAAAAGATCAATATTTCTTGATTTCCAAATAACATCCAATATCTTGTTAAAGGAGGCGGAGGTGTGAACAAAATGCAAATGAGGTGTCTAATGTAAGTACTAAAAGAGTGTTATTGTTGGTAGAGAATGGTACAGACTCGAAGAAGGTGGTCTTGTGAGCAAGATACTTCTGATTATCATTATAGTTTTGACATATAGAGAAGAGGAACAAGAATATAGTGGAAATTAGAAAACAATAAAAAATAAAACAATATCATATAAAAACAACATAAATAAAGATGTAGGAATTTAGGATGGTAAGTGGAAGTCTTAGGTGGCTGGTGAGTTGGACATGGGGAGCTGAGGTGAATGATATAGTGATGATAAGGATTCCACATATGATGCGAATGATCATGGGATATCTTCAGCAAATAAGAAGAATGCAGATACATTGAGCTATGATGGAGGCCCAATTATAAGAGCAAGAGCCAAAAAGATAAAAGAGGCAATTATGGGGCTCCTTCAAATTCATTTGGACCTTATGGAGAAGAGCCCAAACAAAGTCAAAGATCAACTCATGGTCAATAGCCCGCCAATTATGGATTTGAGCCCAAGATTTGTGCATTTAATTCAATATGAAGTCCAATTACATGAATTGGGCTAAGGGCAGCAAAAAGTATGTGTTGGGCTTAATTGTAAGCCTAAGATTCATATTATGGCCGAATATGGAAGCCAAGTTGCATTCGGCCAGCCCTTTGTGTTTTTAATTATTCAATTATTATTCTAGTCTAATTAGGAGAGTAAATATTTATTCTAATTAAGAGAGTAGTCAATTGTTCTAATTAGGAGAGTAATCATTAGTTTTCTATTCTTAAAAGGATATATTTAGTTTCCTATTCTTAAAAATATTTATTTAGTTTTAAGGTTAGAAGCAACTTATATATATGTATTAAACTCCAAAAATTCGGCAACCTTGATTATTCAATAAAGATTTTCAAATTTTTCTTAAGTTCTTATGAGAGCTTTGCTTTGAACTTGCCTCTTAATGTGAATTCTTCCTTTTATAATTAGAGTTATTAGTTGTTAGATAACTAAAAGATTCTAATTCCTTTGGTTTATGCTAGATAGATCTTTGGGCAAGATCCCAATAGATTGTTATAGTTTTTATTAGTTAGATTAGAAAGGGTTACATTAGTTTGGTATCAGAGTATTGGTTCGAGTATAAGCTACGTATCCTTTATTGTTGTGTTCATGCATCAACATATAAAAAATTATTGCATTATTCAAGTGAATTTGGCCAGCAACAAATTCAACATCAACTTGTTCATACCAGTGGTTCAGCATTAACAAGATCAAAAGAAGCCGCAAGTTCACCAAAGTCCATTCATTGCCGATTTGTATTAATTTGCACCAAATCATTTAAGCATTATTCAAATCCCTCAAAAACATATTACATTTGCATATTTTTATTTATTTTCATTCTTACATCAGCCTTAGTAGCTGCCTAAATCATTCTTCTCTTCTACCCCCTTCTTTTCACTCGTTATCACAAATCTTTAATTTCAATCTCAAAGAAAACATCCAAGATTCAATATTTTTCAAAAATTAAAAATCCTTCACCATACATCACATTATTCAGCACCTATAAAAGGAAAAAATACAAAAAAATCCGTGCATAAATAGCCCCAAAAATAAATCTACCCGAAGCCACCCAAAAAGGCACTAAAATCACATATTGTGATTTAAGCTTTAAGAGGTATTTGTGAAGGGAAGTGTGTGTAGAGGAACAATGAAAATGCAGAATTTAAAATTTTTCATTGCATGCAACATTTGCATCAAACACAATACACTTCCAAGCCCATAGATCATATTACATGCAGTCTTACACAGCTAAACATGCATCAAGGACAATATGGCATCAACAAATCAACCAAGTCATGCTACCAAAAATAAGACCTAGCAACTAAGGGATTTAGTAACACTTACATAACTCCCTAGTTGGTAGCACGCTTGGCAAGCTTTGGTTGGTGTTGATCTACAAGCTCCGAGCTCCTCAAATGTGAAGCCTTTAGCTTGATACACATGGGTTGGCAAGGAAGACTTCTAAGGATGGTGATGCTCAAGCCACACGCCCCTCTTTCTTGGACCTAAGGTGCATGCAAGAACTTTCACCAAGCAAGGATGTATAGGACAAAGCCTTCAATAGATGATGGACTCGAAGTAGAAAGCACACAACACTTGTGTATTATTTGATATCTCTACACTTAAAGAAGAAGAAGGAAGAAGACTCTCTCAATCCCTTTCTCTCTTTTTGTTTGATATCAAAAATGCTCTCTAACTTGTGCAAATGAAGTTATCACTTAGCTCTCTCTACAAACTCCACTAACTATATCAATAAAGCTAATATGATAATAGTTTATATGTTGAGTGTCTCACACTTAATTCACATGCATAAGGAGTGAGAGAGTTATCTCTACACTCTCCACTAACTCAAATAAAACCAACATTATTTAATTAGCTACAACTTGAGTGTCTCACACTCAAGTCACATGCAATGCTATAGCTTGAGTATCTCACACTCAAGCTACATGCATGGCTTGGCTTTATTGTGAGTGGGAGGTGTTTGGTTGCTTGGATAACCTTAGCCTTGATATCCATTAACATTTAATGGATATGGGCTAAGGCTATGGGCACATGGGCTTCTCTACATAATTAGAGAAGGCCCACCCATATCTATCCAACAAATGGGCTCATTTAAAACTCTTTTAAATGAAGCCCATGCACAAGTCCATTTATAAATGAGCTAGGTCCATCTCATGGGCCATATTGAAGATATGGGCTTATTTAAACTCTTTAAATAAGCCCAAGCATAAGTCCATAATGTTAATAAGCTAAGTCCATCTCAAGGGCCATATTGAACATGGCTTATTTAAACTCTTTAAATAAAGCTTAAGCTCAAGTCCATAATTATACTAGGTCCATCTCATGGGCCCATATTGAAATCCATTAGAAGGCATATATTAATTTAGTCCTTAAAC
>CATIWO010040106.1:0-31551 GCA_949673435.1 Macaranga tanarius
GATCCAATCTTCATTCCAATGCATCCTACAAAACAAAATTTAAAAGAAAATTATCTAAAAACAACTAAATCCTAATAATTAAGACAAAATAATAAAACTAACTAAATTAACTAAAAACTAACTAATAATGCAACTACTAAACCTAATATGCAATAAAATAGAGTGCTTAAAATAAATATTTTTCACACTCATCACTCACATCTATATATTAATACATATATCCGGCCCTAGACATTGGCTATACATATTTACCAATCCTGCCATGTCCTTGACATGGACTGACTATCTCTTAATACCATATACTCTGATGCTCATCATTATATCAATTAATCGTGAGTTGTTGTGTTTCGGACACAGTCTTATATCTCACAACATCAGTATATTTTAAATATGTTTATGATCAATCAAAACTCTGTATTTACTTGTAAATCATATGTATCATAAATATGGGTTAAATACCAATAAAAAATAACTCAAAACAGCTTTTTAAGCCACTAACGCATAGGCACGCCTCTGCACCCACTGAGGCGCCGCCTAATCACTTTCAATCCACTAAGGTGCCACCTCATTAGCCTATTGAGGCATCGCCTTATTACCCATTGATCCGTCGTCTTGAGGCTTCAATGGGTTGAGGTGTCACCTTTGTGCACACTACCAGTAACATTTAAAATTTTGAATTTTTCTTAAAAAGCGATGGAAATCATTCCAAAACATCCAAAAATCAACTAAAAACAAATATAGAGATGAAAGGATTGAAGAAAAGAAGTCCACTTACCAAACTATCGGTTCCTCCCTCTTCTCCTCTTCCTTCGGCAACGTTTCCTTTCATTTTTCTCTTTTTTTCTTCTTTATTTGTAACAATGGCGGTTTATACCATTTTACGGTTTACTCCCTCGACTTATTTCCTTTTAATTAAGTCCTTCCTCAAAACTTATTTTTATTACAATTTAGTTATAACCTAAAATAACTTTAATTATTCGGGTATGGATATGACAAATATATTTTAAAATTTTATTTATATTTAATACAGTTATTAAGTAATTTTAAAATTTTTTTCAATTTTTGAATAAACTCATCAATTGGGTTTTTTATATTATAGTTTTTCTTGTGAAAATGAAAAAAAGATTTAATCGGGTAATTGAATTTTAAATGGATCTTATTGTAATTTTTAAAATTACATTTATATTTTTATTAAAAATTGGATAGAATTAAAATAAAAAAAAGTGATATTATAAATTAATATAATTTAAATGATAAAATTAAATAAAAAAATTGAAATAGTTGAGGATAAATAAGATTATTATTGTGACGCCCACAATCTCCATCATACACGTGGCCATAATCAACATATATCACGTGGCCATAATAAAATTTCTCGATAAAAGGTACTTGTATATATATATATACAAATAATCATATGCGTATACATAGTCTATCATTAAACTCAGAGTTTACATAAGACTATCTTGTACACACAATCAGTATGCATGAATGTTAAAATAATATGCAGGATGAAGGACGGTTGCACCAAACTCGCTCGGCCCACCTAAACTCTAATGCAAGCTTTAAGCCCTCTATCTAATCAAGTCTTGAAAATTTCAACAGCAAAGGGGTGAGCTTGCAACTCAGTAAGCAACTATGAATACAGTTACACACATATACTAATCGCATAAATAAAGAGTTGTTAGAACATGATAACCAATATTGTAAATATATTCTAAGGATCATAATATAGTCTTTCAATCCTCTACTAGGTCTATATACAATCACCATGAAGTTACACTACTATTGGCACTACATCGCGTGCGTAAGGGAGTCCAAATGAAGAAGGAGCAAGTGAGCAATAAAATGTCAAGCTCAATTAGAGAATCTTAATGATAGATTCAACTTAAACTCTCAACATAAAAATTGTAGGAGACTCTTTACAGTTTCCCTAGAATCAAACCACGCTTCATTTGGAGCTCTATAGCTAAAGTTATAGTCAAAATACTAAGATAAAAGTGTGCAGAATGAGGATCGAGTCGTCACGAGTTAGCACACCGTACCGAGTCGGCACCCCGAGTCACTGTCACGACTTAGCACCCTCGTGCTAAGTCGGCATAGGCGTGAAGAGACACGACTGATGCAACATCCAACTAATACATATACACACTCACACACATACTTCACCAATTAAAATACACCAATTGCCCCTTTAAAAAGTCTCCCTAATAATTACCTATTATTACTAAATATCACTAATAATAATAATAATAATAATAATAATAATAATAATAATAATAATAGTAGTAGTAGTAATAGTAGATAATTATCAATAATTCTCTATAATATTTATTAATAAAATAATACATAAATATCACCAAATAACCTTCACCCCCCTTAATGAACTAGATTAATTAACAACTAATCCATAACTTCCTATTGTGACAAATAACTCTAAAACTTTCTTCATAATTGAGTCCCTCTCTACAATTCATATACATACCCAACTTAAATTAGGTCCACTACTTTACCATGTATATCTTGCATTGTATAGGTCAGAAATACGTATACTAGAGGGCGGGTGTTACAATTCTCCCCTCCTTAAAGAAAATTTCATCCTCGAAATTTACTACTTATTAGTTACAGAGAACAAGTATAAATATTTTTGCTTCATTAACTCTTCTATCCACCATGTTGCTTTTTTAGGTGAATGGAGAATTCATTTCACCTTTACTATTGGAATCTCTTTATTCCTCAACTTCTTATCATAGACATTCACATTCATTAAGCATATATTAATCATACAGGGTTCTTAATTAGTAATTCACTTGTAGCATACTCCTACCCTCATCAATATCTCCTAATACAACCCATAGATCTTAACTCAACCATTGCACACTAGGCTTCATCATAAGAACTTAATAATAAAAACATAATTTATAAGGAATCTACCAAAAAATCGGCAGAACCTCCCCAAAAATATAGATATCTCCCTACTAAAGTAGAGCCAATCCTGCAATAAAAATAATTACACTTCTATAAACAATCTCAATTAGGCTCAATTATCTACCATACTATAATTACATACTGTCCCACACTCAAATGAGGCTCAAAACAACTCAGAGACACCTCAAAGACATACTTAACATTATCAATTCATTCACAAACACAAGCTCAAAAATATATCTATATCAATACATCATTTAATATTCATATAGTCTTCTTTGTTTTTGTGATACATTTAGTATTCACAATCAACTCACATATATAAGGATTATATATATATATATATATATTTATCCAGATCTGTGCATTTGCATTTCATCATCTCCCACTCCCACAATCATCAATTTCATAATAGAAAAGTATAAATATAATCAATAAGTAATTGAGTACACATCACATGAATCTTAAATCTCAACAATAGGGATAGCATCTCGAAATAATTCATAAAAATGTAAAAATTTACACTTGCACATCTCAATCCCATTGTTTGGTATCATCTGCCTTGCCGATGGACACTTAGCCAATCGACATATTATCACACATCATATCCACATTTACTCAAGAACATAATATCATTACATCGAATGAACCAAACTCAAGTTCATAATTTATATGCACTTACAATCATAATTCCAAGACTATCACATTTTAAGACACAACTCAATAATCATAGTTTGCCCAAATTACTCATCATAATATCTCATATACTCCATTACAATAATACAAAGATAATGAACAAGCAAACTTCATGCATTTCCATTGTTATCATTGTGAGTCTATAATATTCATGTGCATTCTTAGCATTAAAAGTACATATGCAATACCAAGTCCACAATATACTCACTTGGTATATCACAAAAGCATTATTAATCACATACAATTTGATTATAGCAAAATTATGCACACATATCTCATAACTCTATTTTCTAAAGGAATGGGCATTATGAGTCTATTTAAATACCATTGGTGGTTGCAACTTCTGTAAAGACTGATATTCCATTTCCATACATCAACTCTTCCATGTTGTTTTCCTTGTCGACCACCCATAACAAGAATTCAAATTTCATGACATCTTGATTACCCTAAATCAATTCTTTATGAATGAAAATATGTCCAAACTTCTATTATTTCCCATAATTAATGTCTTTCAACTCTCAATATAATTACTAACAAAGAGCTCTAGATCATAAGTTGAATAAGTCTCCTCATACGATCATAACCATCCGAATATATAGACTATTATTCTTTCTCTTATATTCACACCTATTATGTCCTTTGCCTTGAAGCCTTGACATGAGTCACATATCCATAATTTTGTTAACAAATTTCAATCCACTCCCCTCATAATTTCCTTCTCAAGGGAAAAAAAATAATTGCCTCATTCCCAATATATCTATACTAAAATATCATACTAATATCTAATATATTAATCACTCCCAATAACATAATAAAAAATTTATGATATCCAAACCAAATTTTGAATGTCATCTCGCCAAAAGAACATTCTGCTGTCCAAGGTTACTAATATCTAAACTTTCAAACTATCCTTTCCTAAAATACTATAACATCTTTCCATTAATCAAACAAGTCCTCATCTCATAAGAATAAATAATTAATCTTTATCAAAATATAGTTCACTAATTCATAATCAACACACAATTGCTCTTTATCATCCTTGTTCAATATAAGCAGAAGTAATGCCATCATAATATACTATTCAATCCATCAATTTATCATCTTTCAACTTTCAAGATACTATTCTTTATAAAATAATCAATATTGATGCAATATTGGGTATAATTAAATTCCAAATTTGACTTCCAATACTAAATAATTGCCATTGTTTCTGAAACACCTTAGAAAATTCTATAATTATAATTTCACCCATTCTTCTCGAATTAATCTTTACTAAATCTTCAATATTCATTAAACAGGCTTCTTGCCTATTCCAAATCACAAATGGTGTAATCGCAATTGGAATAAATAAACATGTACAATTTTTTCTTCACCCACTATCTCTATTTTCTCTACTCATGAATATGTATAACTATCTCTTTACATAATAAGTTCTAATATACTGATAGTTCCTTACCCAATTTATTCTCAAAATAATACTAATTCTTCTTCAACTCCATAACTATTAAGTTCACATGTTTCATATCAAGTAATAATTATAAACAAAATCCTTATAACCATTGTTCCTATTTGTATCACTTAACTTAATTAGTTATGATCTTCCATCACTTCTTATCAACAAACCATATTTAACAAATTGACCCGGTTCTCTACAATTATAACATGTCCTTAACTTAGAACCCTAGCACTTACCTGAATGTTACTTACCATTATCGTTGCAATTACATATTGGAAATATTGTACCACCCATAGATTTACCATCAACTTTTCATCTTTTAGATTCTCCAAATTCCCTGTTAAGTCTTTCCTTCATTAGTTAGCCGAATAAACGCTCACTATATTCTTTGAATTCACTTTGTTGACACCTAAATTCTTTTAGCTTCTAAAGCTTCCTCTTCATTTATAGTTTCTTCATCATGCAATAAAATTTCCACTGAATCCCCATAAGTTGGTGATTTGATTATCATTCTCTCTCTCTGATATCTAAATTCACCCCCTTTTCTTAAGTCTCCTTTGCTATATCCCATCAGTTGTTATCTTTCCAAAGCATACTTTGATAATTTCCTAAACTGCACCATATAATCCATGACAGTTGAATTATTTTGCCTTAATTCTAAGAATTCAATCTTATTTCTATCTACATATGCTTCTGAAACATATTTCTCTGTAAATGTTTTCGAAAGTCTATCCAAGTCTTAATTATCATTACATTCTCACTTCCCTATATTGTCTTCTACCAGCTTAGGATATCTAGCTCAATAATGACTTAACATAACTAATTTTCTTTCTATCAATACAATTAATTCAATCTAGAATTCTTTTCGTATTCTGCAAACCATTCTTTTGCTATGATGATATCACCAGTACCCATGAAAACCTTTACACCCTACTCTTTTATATTCTCACCCTTCTTGCCAACAGTGCTATCCACTCATTCTTGATTCATAGCTTTCATCCCTTTTGATCAATTCTCTATTATACAAAAATATACATATATGGAGGGGTTATAAATAGAAATTTATTCAGGCTCACATATAACATGTATAAATATTAGTCTATAACTTAACTCTTGTAACTCATTTGGGCTGATGGGTTGAGCTTGGTGTCCTTCCATCCTGACATATGCAACATACATCATCTAGATGTCATCAATAACTCATGCATGATATGTCATGAATGCCTCATGTTTCATGTCCTGAGGAAATCTAATTCCTGCTCTAATACCACTAAATGTGATGCCCATAATCTCTATCATACACGTGGCCACAATCAAACATATATCACGTGGCCATAATAAAATTTCTCGATAAAAGGTACTTGTATATATATATACAAATAATCATATGCATATACATAGTCTATCATTAAACCTAAAGTTTATATAAGACTATCTTGTACACATAATCAGTATACATAAATGTTAAAATGATATGCAGGATGAAGGACGGTTGCACCAAACTCGCTCGGCCCACCTAAACTCCAATGCAAGCTTTAAGCCCTCTATCTAATCAAGTCCTAAAAATTCCAACAGCAAAGGGGTGAGCTTGCAGTTCAGTAAGCAACTATGAATATAGTTGCACACATATACTAATCGCAGAAACAAAGAGTTGTCTGAACATGATAACCAATATTGTAAATACATTCTAATGATCGTAATATAGTCTTTCAATCCTCTACTAGGTCTATATAAAATCATCATGAAGTTACATTACCATTGGCACTACATCGAGTGCATAAGGGAGTCCAAATAAAGAAGGAGCAAGTGACCAATGAAATGTTAAGCTCAATTAGAGTATCCTAATTATAGACTTAACTCAAACTCTTAACATGCAAATTGTAGGAGACTCTTTAAAGTTTTTCTAGCATCAAACCACACTTAATTTGAAGCTCTATAGCTCCAGTTATAGTGAAAATAATGAGACAAAAGTGTTCAAAAGGAGGACCGAGTCGGCACCCCGAGTCACTGTCACGACTCAGCACAGGCGCGAAGAGACACGACTCTTTGGACCATACTGCACTCTTTTAGCCATAACTTCTTCTACAAAACTCGGATTTAAGTGATTCAAGAGGTTGTGAAAAGCTATTTCAGAGGGCTACAACTTTTAGGAAGACAACTAGACTTAATTCATTTGTATGGATTGAAAAAAATACCCTTGAAGTTACTAGTGATGTCAAGGCATATGACTCTTCATCAAAGCATAACAATCCTCCCCACACTTAAATATAACTCAATTCAAGCCACAACAACACATGTTAAGCATACTAAATCACACTAAATCATTCATTAATACATAATTCTCAATTATTCACAATTACAATGCATGATTCATTCATCAATTCATAACTAAACAACCCATTCACACAATGAATCTCATTCAATAGTATAAACTCAAAGTATGCATGGTTCAATGTAAGAGTTAGTATCCGGCCGGACCTTTCCTCATACACATACCTCACACTTAGCCAAACTTTGACACATTCATTACAATCTCATTCACATTTCAAATGGCCATGAAGTGAGACTATCCGCCCGGCTCAGTCTCACTTCCCACAATTCAATCATGGGTAGCTATCCACCGGCTCAACTTTTCCCATATTACACAATCAGTGAAGACTATCCAACAGGCTCAGTCTTCACTCAACACACAATCTCACATATCATCATTTCCTCACTTGTTTCACCTTCTTGTGAAACATAATATAGCATAACAACACAATTAGTGAAGACTATCCAATCGGTTTAGTCTTCACTCAACACACAATCTCACACATCATCATTTCCTTACTCGTTTCCCCTTCTTGTGAAACATAATATAGCATAACACAATATAATTCAATGCAATTGTATATTTACAAGTTATCATCAATAATTCACCAACAATTCATCTATGCTCACATTTCCAACATAACACAATATAATACCATGCAATTGGATCTCATCAATTATTTATCATAATATTTCACCAATATTCCTTCCATGATTACTGATCCATTTCTCATAGTCACAACATCAACATACATGATTATAACGGTAAATATACCGATCATATACTTAATATATACTAAAATTATACCAACAATACACCCATATCGTCATTTACCAACATCATTATTTGACAACCAATCCTCACATATTTCACCTTCAAATGAAATATAACACAACCAATATATCACAATACATTTACAGTACACAAAAAGGGTGGAACTCATTCCACATCATTTCACTAATCAAATATTCATTAAATTCTAATATAGGAATACATCTTATTAAACATATGAGCTAAAAATATGTACACAACATGTATTAATAGTTACTTACTTCAAAATGATTCCAACTTCAAAAAGAGTCCTTCTTCTACTTATGAGTGCCTTCCTTCCCTTTTTCAAGTCCTATATATAACTACATATCAATTTCACATAATAACCATGACTCTTGCACCCAACTCAACAAAATGTAACTAAGTGCAACCTCGTGCTCTAGGTTCAAAGTGACCAAATAATTCATAGACAAGTCTAAAAATCATGAAAATATTACTAAAGCTAGACATATGAGTCTACTTTAAAGTCCAATTGGAATTACTCAATTTGGACATATGTGGAATTATTATGGATTTTTGATCAAATCCGAGCAAAACAGGGTTGATAGCATAAGCACGAAAATATCTACCGGTCAACTTTAACAGCAAAACTAGCTCTGGCTCAAAGCACAAACGTTGTAGGGACTCTCTGAAATTTCCAGAGCATTAAATCTTGCTAAAATCAGAGATCTAAAACTCAAGTTATACTTAAAATACTAAGATTGATGCAAACAGAAAACAGAACCTGAATTTCACCCATCATAATCTAGCTTCAATTAACTAAAATAAAAGCAAAACTTACCAAAACTGATGCTCCACTAGCTACTAGATCTCCTCAAGCTTCCCAAAAACCTTGATAGATGTGTAGAGAATTATCAATTTCTCCCAAAGCTAAATAAAAACCCTCTCTTCTTCTCTAATGGAAATCTCTACAACAACCAACGAATACTCACACACACACTTCACTAATTAAAATACACCATTTTCCCCTTCAAAAAGTCTCTATAATAATTACCTATTGTTACTAAATATCACTAATAATAATAATAATAATAATAGATAATAGATAATTATCAACAATTCTCTACAATATTTATTAATAAAATAATATATAAATATCACCAAGATAACCTTCACCCCGTTTAATGAACTAGATTAATTACCAACTAATCCATAACTTCCTATTATGACAAATAACTCCAAAACCTTCTTAACAATTGGTTCCCTCTCTACAATTCATATACATATCCAACTTAAATTAGGTCCACTACTTTACCATGTATAACTTTCACTGTATAGGTCAGAAATACGTATACTAGAGGGCGGGTGTTACAATTCTCCCCTCCTTAAAGAAAATTTCATCCCTGAAATTTACTACTTATTACTTACAGAGGACAAGTATGAATATTTTTGCTTCATTAACTCTTCTATCCACCATCTTACTTCTTTAGGTGAATGGAGACTTCATTTCACTTTCACTATTGGAATCTCTTTATTTCTCAACTTTTTATCATAGACATTCACATTCATTAAGCATATATTAATCTTACATGGTTCTTAATTAGTAATTCACTTGTAGCATACTCCTACCATCATTAATATCTCCTAAAACAACCCATAGATCTTAACTCAACCATTGCACACTAGGCTTCATCATAAGAACTTAATAATAAAAACATAATCTATAAGGAATTTACCGAAAATTCGGTAGAACCTCCCCAAAAATATAGATATCTCCTTACTAAAGTAGGGCCAATCCTGCAATAAAAATAATTACACTTCTATAAACAATCTCAATTAGGCTCAATTATCCACCACACTATAATTACATATTGTCCCATACTCAAATAAGGCTTAAAGCAACTCAGAGACACCTCAAAGACATACTTAACATTATCAATTTATTCACAAACACAAGCTCAAAGTATATCTATATCAACAAATCATTTAATATTCATATAGTCATTTTTTATTTATGATACATTTAGTATTCACAATCAACTCACATATATAAGGATTATATATATATATATATATATATATATATATATATATATATATATATATTTATTTATCCAAATTTGTGCATTTGCATTTAATCATCTCAAACTCCCATAATCATCAATTTCATAATAGAAAAGTATAAATATAATTAATAAGTAATTGAGTACACATCACATAAATCTCAAATCTCAACAATAGGGATAGCATCTCACAATAATTCATAAAAATGTAAAAATTTACACTTGCACATCTCAATCCCATTGTTTGGTATCATCTGCCTTGCCGATGGACACTTAGCCAATCAACATATTATCACACATCATATACACATTTACTCACGAACATAATATCATTACATCCAATGAACCAAACTCAAGTTCATAATTTATATGCACTTACAATCATAATTCCAAGACCATCATATTTCATGACACAACTCAATAATCATAGTTCACCCAAATTACTCATCACAATATCTCATATACTCCATTACAATAATACAAAGATAATGAACAAGTAAAATTCATGTATTTCCATCGTTATCATTGTGAGTCTATAACATTCATGTACATTCTTAGCATTGACAGTATATATGCAATACCAAGTCCATAATATACTCACTTGGTATATCACACAAGCATTATTAATCACATACAATTCTTTATCTACAATTTGATTATAACAAAATTATGCACATAAATCTCAATACTCTATTTTTCTAAAGGAATGGGCATTATGAGTCTATTTAAATAGGTGGTTGCAACTTATGTAAAGACTGATATTCCATTTCCATACATCAACTCTTCCATGTTGCTTTCCTTGTTGACCACCCATAACAAGAATTCAAATTTCATGACATCTTGATTACCCTGACTCAATTCTTTATGAATGAAAACATGTTCAAACTTCTATTATTTCCCACAGTTAATGTCTTTCAACTCTCAATATAATTACTAACAAAGAGCTCTAGATCATAAGTCGAAGAAGTCTCCTCATACGATCATAACCATCTGAATATATAGATTATTATTCTTTCTCTTGTATTCACACCTATTTTGTCCTTTACCTTGAAGCATTAACATGAGTCACATAGCTTTCATAACTTCGTTAACAAATTTCAATCCACTCCCCTCATAATTTCCTTCTCAAGGGAAAAAAATAATTCTCTCATTCCCAATATATATATACTAAAATATCATACTAATATCTAATATATTAATCATTCCCAAATATAATCAGAAATTTATGATATCCAAACAAAATTTCGAATGTCATCTCGATAAGAGAATATTCTGTTGTCCAAGGTTACCAATATCTAAACTTTCAAATTATCCTTTCCCAAAATACTATAACATCTTTCTATTAATCAAACAAGTCCTCATCTTATAAGAATAAATAATTAATCTTCATCAAAATATATTTCACTAATTGATAATCAACACACAATTGCTCTTTATCATCCATGTTCAATATAAGTATGAGTAATGCCATTATAATATACAATTCAATCCATCAATTTATCCTCTTTCAACTCCTAAGATACTATTCTTTATAAAATAATCAATACTGATGCAAAATTGGGTATAATTAAATTCCAAATTTGACTTCCAATACTAAATAATTGCCATTATTTTTGAAACACCTTAGAAAATTCTATAATTATAATTTCACCAATTCTTCTCGAATTAATCTTTGCTAAATCTTCAACATTCATTAAATAGGCTTTTTGCCTATTTCAAATTACATATGGTGTAATTATAATTGGAATCAATAAACATGTACAATTTTTTTCTTCACCCACAATCTCTATTTTCTCTACACACGAATATGTATAACTATCTCTTTATATAACATATTCTAATATATTGATAGTTCCATACACAATTTATTCTCAAAATAATACTAATTCTTCTTCAACTCCATAACTATTAAGTTCACACATTTCATATCAAGTAATAATTATAAACAAAATCATTATAACCATTGTTCCCATTTGTATCACTTAACTCACTTAGTTGTGATCATCCATCACTTCTTGTCAATGGACCATCTTTAATAAATTGACCTAGTTCTCTAAAATTATAACATATCCTTGACTTAGAACCCTAGCATTTACCTAAATGTTTCTTACCATTATTGTAATACCAGCATCTTTGATACCTTGTTCATGCATTAAGTATTCATGTTATATAGAGGGCATTTATGGATTTTGTCTAAGTGTGGGATTATACATGTTGTTAGAGAATGACCTTATTGTAAGATAAGTTTTAGGTTAGATTGTCATAAAAGAAAGTTGTGGGTTATAATGCAATATGTCATTTTTATGTGTAAAGGTGTATATGTGTGAGTATGCATATGTTGGTGAGTGTAGAGATTAAGAGGGAAGAAGAAGAGAGAATTATTGAGTGATTTTGAGAGAGTTTAATCTTGTGTTAGCTATCTTACAAGAGGATTAAGAAGTTCTAAGAGGCCTATAATTAATTGAAGCATAAATTTGGTAAGCTTACTTGTTAGTTTTAATTGTTCTAAGTTGAGTTTAGTTGGTTGCATTTTCTGGTAGGTTTTCCTTTATTTTCAGTTATCTTTTTTGTTCCATATCTTGAGTTATACAACTCTAATTTATGCAAGGTTAGACTCCCTGGAAACTTTAGAGAGTCCTTTACATTTTCTATGTTTTGAGTTTTGTTTGATTCTATCATTTTAAGGGGTCAATAGGGCCGGGCATTTTCTTACTTTGGTGAGTGCCCTATTTTGGCCAAATGGATTGTAAAATCCATAATTAATTCCACACATATCCAAATCAAATGATTCCAGTTGGAATTTGTTATAGACACATAACCCTAGTTATAGTAACAATTTAGGGGTTATTGGATTTGTGTGTATATATATAGGTCTTGTTGAATTTTAAGCAATTTGTGCACTTTGTGAGCTTAGGGTGAATTGCTATGCTTATTTTTGAATTGAATGGATGATTGTATGTAGGAGTTGACAAAGGAAAGAAAAACACTCATCATTGAAAGAAAGACTCTTTTGGAGTGAAAGCATTTGGAGGTAAGTACTATGAATATGTTGTTTACTTTTCTTGTGTGTATTACTTTGCACTCTTTTAATGGAATTAAATGTGTATATGGATTAGTGAATGTGGTGTGGAATGAGTTCCACCTTGTTTTGTATTGGAAATATGATGAGTAAGTTAATACATGATAAAATATATGTGTGGTGTGGTGAACACTATATTGGTGTATATTGAATGTAATGAACTATATAAATTGTTACATGATTAATGGTGAATCGATTGAATGAGATTTGGATGAATGTTATTGTGTTGTGTGATATTTCACTAGAAGGTGAAACAAGTGAGGAATTGATGATTATGAGAAAAGTGATATCGATTGGTTTTGTGACCATCGATTATGAGAAAAGTGATATCAATTGGCTTTGTGACCATGGCCAAATTTGAATAGTGAAATGAAAATGTGAATGTTTATGTTCTTGTCATTATATAAATTAGTTATGAATATCTATATAATGTGAGGGTGATTATGTGAACACCAATGTGTGTGTTGAAATACAATATGTGAATGGGTTATTTAATTATGAATTGATGAATGAATGATGCATTGTAATTTTAAATGATTGGGAATTATATATTGATGAAGGATTTAGTGTGATTTAGTATGCTTAGCATGTGTTGTTGTGGCTTGAATTGAGTTATATTCAAGTATGGGAAGGATTGTTATGCTTTGATGAAAAGTCATGTATTTTGACATCACTAGTCACTTCAAGGGTATTTTCGTCAATCCATACAAATGAATTAAGTCCAGGTGTCTTCATTAAAGTTGTAGCCCTATGAGTTAGCTTTCCATAAACTCTTGAATCACTTGAATCTGAGTTCTGTGAAGGGAGTTATGGCCATGCATATGTAGGTGTTGAATGTTGATTTTGAGCATGGGCATGCAGGGGGGGTTTGCACACCCATGCACCTTTTTGGCACACCCATGCGCACCTAGAGAGCAAAATTACAAAATCAAGCATGCCCATGCATGCCTAGAGGTGAAAAATCAAGCCTCAGACACGACCATGCGCATTTCTTGCACAGCCGTGCGTAACCTGGAAATTTCATCCTCAGTATTTTTGACATAACTTGAGCTATAGAACTTCAAATGGAGTGCGGTTTAATGCTTTAAAGAGTCCTCTACAACTTTCATGTTTGGATTTGGAGTTGAATCTATCATTAAGATTCTCTAATTGAGCTTGACATTTTATTGCTCACTTGCTCCTACTTCATTTGGACTCCCGTACACATTCTATGCAGTGCCATTGGTTATGGAACTATATGGTGATTATTTGTAGACTTGGTAGAGGTTTGAAAGACTATGTTATAATCCTTAGAATGTGTTTATAATATTGGCTATCATGTTCTATCATCTCTTTGCTTTTATGATTTGTATATGTGAACAATTGTATTCGTAGTTGCTTATTGAGTCAAGCTCACCCCTTTGCTGTTGAATTTTTTTAGGATTTGATTAGATTAAAGGCTTGAAGCTTACGTCTAAGTCTTAAGTGGGCCAAAGCGAGCTATGGTGTACCCAACCTTCATCCTGCATATCATCTAATATTTTGAATGGCATTGTGTATATCAGATAGTTTTATATTGTGTGTGTGTAATTAAAGACAAGTATGTGTGCAATGCTTGACATGTATATACATATGAATTATAGATAATTATATATAAGTATCTTTTATTAAAAAAAATTATCAGGCCTAATATGAGATGTTTGATAATGGCCACGTGTGCTAGTTTATGAGTAGCCACGTGTTTGGTTATATTTGTTTGGGTGTCACATTTAGTGGTATCAGAGCGGGAATTAGATTCCCTTGGGACAGGAGAACATATGCATTCATAACATATCATGCATAAGTCTTAGGTGACCTATAGTGATTATGTGTTGCATATATCAGGATGAAAGGACACCAAGCTCTACCTATCGGCCTAGAGGAGTCATCTGAGTCTGTGCATGGTCAAACACCTATGCATTCTATAGATGCACATGCATAATCCTAACCTCAACCACCTCATGTACAAGCTACATATCCTTCATTTATGTAGGAATTTGTTCAGATTATGAGGGAGGTGACCCAAAAACTAATGGATAATGCTTTAGATGACCATTATGAGAAGATTCAAAAATAATGTGTAAAGGTTTTTATAGGAACCACTGATCCAATGGTAGCAGAAGAATGGCTAAGAAACACGGAGAGAGTGTTGAATCGAATTAAATGTACAATGGAGAAGAAAGTGAGCTATGCATCATCGTTATTCAAGTTGGATACACTTGATTGGTAGGAAACCATTCCAGGGAGTGGAGATGTACTGATAACCTTAACTTGGGTAGACTTCTTAAAGGAATGTATGAATAAATACATGTCACCCTTGTACAAAGCTAGAAAGAAGCTTGAATTCCTCAATTTAAAATAAAATGAATTATCGGTTGCGAACTATGAGGTCCAATTTGTAAGATTGTCGAAATATGCACTAGAAGAGGTGGCAACCGACAAGTTGAAAAGAGACAAGTTTGAAAGAGGCTTAACTCTTGAGATTCGGGAAAGGATTGTAATTAAACCTTCGACTTATAAGGATTTACTTGAGACGGCAATTCAAGCGAAAGAAACTATATTGGAGAAGAATGCATTAGGATCTAAAAGGAGGAGAGCTACTAGTGCAATTACTACTTCAGCAAGAACTAGCAGTGGAATAAAGAAATATGAAGTGAGTTAGGTTAGTTCATTAGAGGAAGGTTTAACAACCAACAGATTTAAGCAATCAGAGGAAAGGGAAAGTGTTAATAAGAGTAAATTCATGGGTGATACAACAGTTCTAATGTGCAATGAATGTGAAAAATTACATAAGGGAGAATATTGGACAACTAAACCGAAAGTGTGTTATCATTGTAGACAACCTAAACATTTTATCATAGATTTCCCAGTAAAGAAACAATAAATAATCTCGAATGGTAGGACAAAACAGTGTTGTGAATAATGTATCATAATTTAGCCAAGGAAGAGGTTGAAGAAATAAAAGAAGTAAAAATACAGGTACAAATACTATACTTATTTATCATGCTTTTATGTTTATAAATATAGATTTCGAACATTCAAATGTTTGTTTATATGGGTGTGCATCCCATATATATATATATATATATATATATATATATAACTTATTTGAATAGCTAAGAGAATGTGGTATGTGCGTGTTCTATGCTTGTTGGGATGATGTGATTACAAATTTGATAATGAATTTTTGCATTAAAATAGTAAATGATATGATTAATATTATTATGAGAAAAGATTAGGATACAGAACTACTACATCTTTGTGTTAAAAAAAAGATTGTGGGCGAAGAAAAAATTATATATGTTGTTATATCGATTGGCTAAGTGACCGTCCATAAAATGGAAAGATAATTATGTTGATCGGCTAAATGTCCGTTAGCAATTCGAATAAGCCAAAATATATTAAGAGTGATGCGATTGTGTGAGAATGGGTTTGACCGGGAATCGATTGTTGAGATTAGGATATGAGTGTATGAACTCCTACTTTATAAAATATTATGAGATGTTATCTCTTATTGTTGAGATGTGTACAAATGTTAAATAAGTATTGAGATGTAAGCTTATGTGAGGTGCACTCAAATGCTATTAATTATACTTATATTCATCTATGTTTTAATTTGGTAAGTTATGAGTAATTATATGAATGTTGTAAGTGTATATGTGGATATTGATTTATATAAGGATATAAATGAGATTGATATATTTGTTGTGAAATATATTATTGAACGAGGTAAATATGAAATGTGATGGTATTAGAATTGTGGTTGTAATTGGTATTTATTATGAACTTGAGGTTGGTTTATTGGATATAAATGATGTTATGTTTGTGATGAAATGTGAATATAATATGTGATTAAGTCGATCGGCTTTGTGACCATCGACTAGGAGAAATGTTGATTTTATCGATTGGCTTTATGACCATCGACTGTGAGAAATGATGATTATGTTGATTGGCTTTGTGACCATCAATAATATGGAATGTGTTGATTATGTTTATTGGCTTTATGACCATCAACAATATGGAATGTGTTGATTGGCTTTATGACCATCAACAATGTGGAATGCGTTAATTAGCTTTGTGACCATCAACAATATGGAATGTGTTGATTATATTGATTGGCTTTGTGACCATCAACAATGTGGAATGTGTTAATTAGCTTTGTGACCATCAACAATATAGAATGTGTTGATTATGTTTATTGGCTTTGTGACCAGCAACAATATGGAATATATTGATTATGTTGATTGGCTTTATAATTGTCGATAATGTGTAAGGTTGATTATGTTGATTGGCTAAGTGACCGTCAACAATGTGAAATTTTAATATTAAATCGATTGGCTAAGTGTCCATCGAAAAGATCAAATGAAATGTTGTGAATGTGAAAATATGAAATGATTATAAGTGTATTTATTTTTATAAATACAAATGTATATGCGGGTGTGTAATAAGGATACTGAATGGTGGACATGATAAGTGTCCTTGCATTTATACTTGTTATGTGGTATTGATGGATGGTTATAAGTAGGAGTGGACAAAGATAGAGGAGACACCACTCACTAAGGGAACTTTGCTTTTGAAAGAGTTGAAGTATTTTGTGTAAGTGATTATTAATATATATATATATGTTGAATCTCTTCAATATAAGAACTATATTAATAATAATGATTTGGCAAGTATATGATGTGGTATGATATATGTACATAATATATATATATATATATATATTGTGAGAATGTTGTATTGTATTGAAAAGAATGATAGAATGAGGTGTGAAGTGAATATGAATACTGAATGAGAATTGTGTTGCTTAACATGAATTGGGCAATTATATGATGAGAAATGAAATGTTATATATATATATATTTGTTTAGAATGTGGAATTATGTTGAATGGATTAATGGAAGATGGTGTGAAGTAATGTTTGATTATTCAAATGTGAATGGTGCATATATATGTGAATTAATTGAATGATGGCGATACAAAATAAACATGTGGATTGTGAAATATTGAATTGTGATTGATATGATGGGAAGTGAGATATGGCTATTAAAATATGATGTGTATGAGGATAAGAATTTATTGAATGTTAGTGAGGAATGCCTTTAAAGTTAAGTTAAAGCTTGTATATCTTGTGTATATATGTTTAGAAGTTATTGTGTATACGTTTGGTATATGTTTAGCATAAATTATATATATATGATTGGTATTGTGTTGTATTGATAAGGGTGAATGGTGATTTACTATGGTTATTGGAAATGGTGTGAAATGAATATAATGTTGAAATGTGAATGGTATAATTCTATATGTAAATACTTTAAGCTTGTGTTTGTGAATAAGATTTATTGTATAAAAGAGTTATTGAGACTATAAAGGTATGAATATAAATGTTTGAACTTATGATTGATTGAGTACCATACAATTAGGAATGAATTGATAATGTTAAGTATGTCTTTGAAGAATTTTTAAGTTGCTTAGAGCCTCATTTGAGTGCGGGAAGTTGCATAGCTTTGATAAGGCTTAAATAAGGGAATTTTAAGATTTTGAAGGAAAGGAATATTTAGTCCAAAATATGTGGAACAATATGTAATTATATTGTGGTGGATAACTGAACCTAATTGGGATTGTTTATAGAAGTATAGTTATTTTTATTGCAGGATTGGCCCTACTATAATAGGGATATATCTATATGTTAAGGGAGGTTCTGCCAAAATTTCGGTAGATCCCTCATAAAGTGTGCTTTTATTGTTAGGTTCTTATGATAATTCTAGTGTCCAGTGGACGAGTTATGATCTATGGGTTGTGTTATGAAATGTTGAGAATGGTATGGGTATGCTACAAGTAGATTACTAATTTAATACC
The DNA here is from genome assembly GCA_949673435.1 of Macaranga tanarius. Classification (NCBI taxonomy): domain Eukaryota; kingdom Viridiplantae; phylum Streptophyta; class Magnoliopsida; order Malpighiales; family Euphorbiaceae; genus Macaranga; species Macaranga tanarius. The sequence continues at coordinate 19,182 of CATIWO010040106.1, forward strand.
ATGTGTAATTAATTTATGCATTATGAATGTGAATGTTTATGATAAGCAGTTGTGGAATAAATAGATTTCAATAGTAAAGGTGAAGTGGAGTCACCATTCACTTAAAGAAATAACATGGTGGGTAGAAGAGCTAATGAAATCAAAAAAATAACTATACTTGATCTAGTTAAGTGGTGAGTAGTAAATTTCGAGGACAAAATTTTTATTAAGAGGGGAGAATTGTAACACCCGCATCTTTAATGCCCTATTCATGCATTAAGTATTCATGTTATACATAGGGCATTTGTGGATTTTGTCTAAGTGTGGGATTATATATGTTGTTAGAGAAGGACCTTATTGTAAGATAAGTTTTGGGTTAGATTGTCATAAAAGGAAGTTGTGGGTTATGATGCAATATGTCATTTTCATTAAGGAGCTTAATAGATATTTGGTGATATTTAATTATTATATTATTGGTATTATTATATTTGTTGTTATGGTGATAAATGTACATTTATTATTGTTAAGATATTTGTGTGATGATTATTAATTAAAGTAAGGAGACTTTAGGGTGTAAATGGTGGAAGTGTTTGATTGGTGCATGTGTAAAGGTGTATATGTGTGAGTATGTATGTGTTGGTGAGTGTAGAGATTGAAAAGGAAGAAGAAGAGAGAATTCTTGAGTGATTTTGAGAGAGTTTAATCTTGTGTTGGCTATCTTACAAGAGGATAAGAAGTTCTAGAAGGCCTAAAATTGATTGAAGCATCAATTTGGTAAGCTTACTTGTTGGTTTTGATTGTTCTAAATTGAGTTTAGTTGGTTGCATTTTCGGGTAGGTTTTCCTCTGTTTTCAGTCCTCTTGTTTGTGCCATATCTTGAGCTATATAGCTCTGATTTATGCAAGGTTAGACTCCCTAGAAACTTCAGAGAGTCCTTTACATTTTCTATGTTTTGAGTTTTGTTTGATTCTATCGTTTTAAGGGGTCAATAGGGCCGGACATTTTCTTGCTTCGGTGAGTGCCCTGTTTTGGGCAAATAGATTATAAAATCCATAATTAATTCCACACATGTCCAAATCAAATGATTCCAATTGAAATTTGTTATAGACATATAACCCTAATTATAGTAACAATTTAGCGGTTATTAGACTTATGTGTATAGGTCTTGTTGAATTTTGAGCAATTTTTGCACTTTGTGAGCTTAAGGTGAATTACTATGCTTGTTTGTGAATTTGATGATTGTATGTAGGAGTTGACAAAGGAAAGGAAAACACTCATCATTGAAAGAAAGACTCTTTTGGATTGGAAGCATTTGGAGGTAAGTACTATGAATACATGTTGTTTACATATGCTCTTTTCTTGTGTGTATTATTTTGTACTCCTTTGAATGTGTATATGGATTAGTGAATGTGGTGTGGAATGAGTTCCACCTTGTTTTGTATTGAAAATGTAATGAGTAAGCTGATACATGATGAAATATGTGTGTGGTTTGGTGAACACCATATTAGTATATGTTGAATGTAATGAACTATATAAATTGTGACATGATGAATGGTGAATCGATTGAATAAGATTTAGATGAATGTTATTGTGTTGTGTGGATTATATGATATTTCACTAGAAGGTGAAACAAGTGAGGAATTGATGATTATGAGAAAAGTGATTTCAATTGGCTTTGTGACCATCGATTATGAGAAAAGTGATATCGATTGGCTTTGTGACCATCGATTATGAGAAAAGTGATATTGATTGGCTTTGTGACCAAGGCCAAATTTGAACAGTGAAATGAAAATGTGAATGTTTATGTTCTTATCATTATATAAATTAGTTATGAATATCTATATAATATGAAGGTGATTATGTGAACACCAATGTGTGTGTTGAAATGCAATGTGTGAATGGGTTGTTTAATTATGAATTGATGAATGAATGATGCATTATAATTTTGAATGATTAGGAATTATGTATTGATGAAGGTTTTGGTGTGATTTAGTATGCTTAGCATGTGTTGTTGTGGCTTGAATTGAGTTATATTCAAGTGTGGGAAGGATTGTTATGCTTTGATGAAAAGTCATGTGCTTTGACATCACTAGTCACTTCAAGGATATTTTTGTTAATCCATACAAATGAATTAAGTTCAGGTGTCTTCATGAAAGTTGTAGCCCTCTGAGTTAGCTTTCCATAGCCTCTAATCACTTGAATCCGAGTTCTATAGAGGGAGTTATGGTCGTGCATATATAGGTGTTGAATGTTGATTTTGAGCATGGGCATGCGGGGGGGTTTGCACGCCCATGCATAGCCAGAGAGCAAAATCACCAAATCAGGCATGCCCATGCATGCCCAGAGGTGAGAAATCAAGCCTCAGATATGGCCATGCGCATTTCTTGCACGGCCGTGCGCAACCTGGAAATTTTAGCCTCAGTATTTTTAACATAACTTAAGCTATAGAACTCTAAATGGAGGGTGGTTTGATGTTAGAGAAACTTTCTACAACTTTTATGTTTTGAGTTGTAGTTGAATCTATCATTAAAATTCTCTAATTGAGCTTGACATTTTATTGGTCACTTGCTCCTTCTTCATTTGGACTACCGTACGCATTCTATATAGTGCCATCGATTATGGAACTATATGGTGATTATTTGTAGACTTGGTATAGGTTTGAAAGACTATGTTATGATCCTTAGAATATGTTTATAATATTGGCTATCATGTTCTATCATCTCTTTGCTTCTGTGACTTGTATATGTGTACAATTGTATTCGTAATTGCTTATTGAGTCAAGCTCACCCCTTTGCTATTGAATCTTTTCAGGACTTGATTAGATTAAAGGTTTGAAACTTTCATCTGAGTCTTAGGTGGGCCGAAGCGAGCTATAGTATACCCAACCTTCATCCTGCATATCATCTGACATTTTAAATGGCATTGTGTATATCGGATAGTTTTATGTTGTATGTGAGTAATTAAAGACAAGCATGTATGCAATGCTTGACAGATATGTACATATGAATTATGGATAATTATATAAAAGTATTTTTTATTGAAAAATTTTATCAGGCTTAATGTGAGATGTTTGAAAATCTCCACATGTGCTAGTTTATGAGTAGCCACGTGTTTGGTTATGTTTGTTTGGGCGTCACAATTATCATTGCAATTACATCTTGGAAATATTATACCACCCATAGATTTACCATCAACTGTTCATATTTTAAATTATCTAAATTCCCTATTAAGTCTTTCCTTCATTAGTTAGCCGAACAAACGCTCACTATATCCTCTGAATTCACTTTGTTGACACCTAAATTCTTTTAGCTTGTAAAGCTTCCTTTTCATTTATAGTTTCTTCATCACGCAATACAATTTCCACTGAATCCCTATAAGTTGGTGATTTAATTATTATTCTCTCTCTCTGATCTCTAAATTCACCCTCTTTTCTTAAGTCTCCTTTGCCATATCCCATCAGTTGTTATCTTTCCGAAGCATACTTTGATAATTTCCTAAACTGCACCATATAATCCATTACAATTGAATTATTTTGCCTCAGTTCTAAGAATTCAATCTTATTTCTGTATATATATGCTTTTGAAATATTTTTCTCTGTAAATGTTTTCGAAAGTCTATCTAAGTCTTAATTATCGGTACATTCTCACTTCTCTGTATTGTCTTCTACCAGCTTAGGATATCCAGCTCAATAATGACATAGCATAACTAATTTTCTTTGTATCAGTACAATTAATTCAATTTAGAATTCTTTCCATATTGTGCAACCATTCCTTTGCTATAATGATATCACCAGTACCCATAAAAACCTTTACACCCTACTCTTTTATATTCTCACCCTTATTGTCAACAGTGCTATCCACTTATTCTTGATTCATAGCATTCACCCCTTTTGATCAATTCTCTATTATACAAAAATATACATCTACGGAGGGGTTATAAATAGAAATTTATTCAGGCTCACATATAACATGTATAAATATTAGTCTATAACTTAACACTTGTAACTCATTTGGGCCGATGGGTTGAGTTTGGCGTCCTTCCATCCTGACATATGCAACACACATTATCTAGATGTCATCAATAACTCATGCATGATATGCCATGAATGCCTCATGTTTCATATCCTAAGGGAATTTAATCCCTACTCTGATACCACTAAATGTGACACCCATAATCTCCATCATATACGTGGACACAATCAAACATATATCACGTGGACATAATAAAATTTCTCGATAAAAGGTACTTCTATATATATATACAAATAATCATATGCATATACATAGTCTATCATTAAACCTAGAGTTTACATAAGACTATCTTGTTCACACAATCAGTATACATGAATGTTAAAATGATATGCAGGATGAAGGATGGTTGCACTAAAACATCTTGGCCCACCTACACTCCAATGCAAACTTTAAGCCCTCTATCTAATCAAGTCCTAAAAATTCCAACAGCAAAGGGGTGAGCTTGCAACTCAATAAGCAACTATGAATACAGTTACATACATATACTAATCGCATAAATAAAGAGTGGTTAGAATATGATAACCAATATTGTAAATACATTCTAAGGATCATAATATAGTCTTTCAATCCTCTACTAGGTTTATATAAAATTACCATGAAGTTACATTACCATTGGTACTACATCGAGTGCGTAAGGGAGTCCAGATGAAGAAGGAGTAAGTAAGCAATTAAATGTCAAGCTCAATTAGAGAATCTTAATGATAAATTCAACTCAAACTCTCAACATGAAAATTGTAAGAGACTCTTTAAAGTTTCTCTAGCATCAAACAATGCTTCATTTGGAGCTCTATAGCTTGAGTTATAGTCAAAATACTGAGACAAAAGTATGGAAAAGTAGGACCGAGTCGACACCACGAGTCAGCACAGGCGCAAAGAGACTCGACCCTTTGGACCATGTTGCACTCTTTCAGCCATAACTCCCTCTATAGAACTCAGATTTAAGTGATTCAAGAGGTTGTGGAAAGCTATTTCAGAGAGATACAACTTTTATGAAGATACCTAGACTTAATTAGTTTGTATAGATTAATGAAAATGCCCTTGAAATGACTAGTAATGTCAAAGCACATGACTCTTCATCAAAGCATAACAATTTTTCCCACACTTAAATATAACTCAATTCAAGCCACAACAGCACATGCTAAGCATACTAAATCACACCAAATCATTCATCAATACATAATTCTCATTCATTCACAATTAAAATGCATCATTCATTCATCAATTCATAATTAAACAACCCATTCACATATTGAATCTCATTCAATAGCATAAATTCAAAGTATGCATGTTTCAATGCAAGAGTTAGTATCCGGCCGGACCTTTCCTCACACATATACCTCACATTTAGCCAAACTTTGGCACATTAATCACAATCTCATTCACATTTCAAATGGCGATGAAGTGAGACTATCCCCCCGGCTCAGTCTTACTTCCCACAACTCAATTATGGGTAGCTATTCACCGGCTCAGATTTTCCCATATTAAACAATCAATGAAGGCTATCCAACTGGCTCAGTCTTAGTCTTCACTCAATACACAATCTCACATATCATCATTTCCTCACTTGTTTCACCTTCTTGTGAAACATAATATAGCATAACAACACAATCAGTGAAGACTATTCAACCGGCTCAGTCTTCACTCAACACACAATCTCACACATCATCATTTCCTAATTTGTTTCACCTTTTTGTGAAATATAATATAGCATAACACAATATAATTCAATGCAATTGCATATTAATAAGTCATCATCAATAATTCACCAACAATTCATCCATGCTCACATTTTCAACATAACACAATATAATACCATGCAATTGCATCTCATCAATTATTTATCACAATATTTCACCAATATTCCTTCCATGATTACTGATCCATTTCTCATAGTCACAACATCAACATACATAATTATAACGGTAAATATACCGATTATATACTTAATATATGCCAAAAGTATACCAACAATTCACCCATATCCTCATTTGCCATCATCATTATTTGACAACCAATCCTCATATATTTCACCTTCAAGTGAAATATAATACAACCAATATATCACAATACATTTTCAATATACAAAAAGGGTGGAACTCATTCCACATCATTTCACTAATCAAATATTCATTAAATTTCAATATAGGAATACATCTTATTAAACATATGAGCCAAGCATATATACACAACATGTATTAATAGTTACTTACCTCAAAATGCTTCCAACTTTAAAAAGATACCTTCTTCTACTTATGAGTGTCTTCCTTCCCTTTTTCAAGTCCTATACATAACTATATATCAATTTCATATAACAACTATGACTTTTACACCCAACTCAATAAAATGCAACTAAGTGCAACCCCATACTTTAGGTTCAAAGTGACCAAATAATTCACACACAAGTATAAAAATTATGAAAATATTATTGAAACTAGGCATATGAGTCTACTTCAAAGTCTAATTAGAATTACTTAATTTGGACATATGTGGAATTAATTATTGATTTTTTATCAAATCCAGATAAAACAGAGTTGATAGCATGAGCACGAAAATGTCAAGCACTGCTAGTCAACTTTAACAGCAAAATTAGCTCTGGCTCAAAACATAAAAGTTGTAGAGAACTCTTTGTAGTTTCCAGAACCTCAAACCTTGCTCAAATCAAAGGTCTAAAACTCAAGTTATGCTCAAAATACTAAGACTAATGCAAACAGAAAATAGAATCCGAATTTCATCCATCACAATCTAGCTTCAATTAACTAAAATAAAAGCAAAACTTATCAAAAATAATGCTCCACTAGCTACTAGATCTCCTCAAGCTTCCCAAAAACCTTGCTAGATAAGTAGAAAATTATTAATTTCTCCCAAAGCTAAATAAAAACCCTCTCTTCTTCTCTAATAAAAATCTCTACAACAACCAACAAATACATACACACACTTTACCAATTAAAATACACTATTTGCCCCTTCAAAAAATCTCCCTAATAATTACCTATTATTACTAAATATCACTAATAATAATAATAATAATAATAATAATAGATAATTATCAACAATTCTCTACAATATTTATTAATAAAATAATACATAAATATCACCAAAATAACCTTCACCCCCCTTAATAAACTAGATTAATTACCAACTAATTCACAACTTCCTATTGTGACAAATAACTCCAAAACTTTCTTAACAATTGAGTCCCTCTCTACAATTCATATACATACCCAACTTAAATTAGGTCTACTACTTTACCATGTATAACTTGCATTGTGTAGGTCAGAAATACGTATACTAGAGGGCGGGTGTTACAATTATCCTATAAATTTTTAATTGAATTTGAACGGTTTTCTTCAATCCTACAAGCTCAATTTTTATGCTTAGAAGAAGAAAACTTTTTTGTATCATGATAATTGCAAAAAATATTTTGGTGGTGTCCTAAATTTATACTAATTTTATTTTGGATATTAAACTTTAATTAGTTTCCTTGCAATGACTAATTTTAATTTAAATATTAGTGACAGGTCACCTGATGGCATTTTATTGTTGTGGCAACTGGACATGCAACATTCAAAAAATATTTACCATATTAACATACAAGTCAAATGCCAACTCAGATTTGTGACTAAAATGAAACCAATTGAAATTTATTACTCCAAATAAAATAAACACAAAGTTTGATAACCACCAATATATTTACCTGTTAATTAATTTTGTAAAAAATTTCGTTTTACCTATATTAAAAAAATCCATATCTAATTACTAAAAATAATAAAAAATTATATTAATAAAATTTTTTATAGCTCATTAATAATAATAATAATAATAATAATAATAATAATAATAATAATTTCTTTAAAATAGATTGTCAAAAATTTAATAAAAATAGATATATTTATTTTTTGAAATTATATAAATAATTTAAAACTATCTATAATATTTCTAATTATAAGTACAAAATAATTTTTTTTATATCATACATAATATTGTTAATATTTAAATCATATACTATATATATAATGTCTATATATGTAATTAAATATACTATCAATAACTACTGTTATAAGTTTACTAAATATTTAGTATCAATTAACTATCAACCACCATTTAATAGCTATCAGCTACTACCTACCAGCTATTAGCAACAGTTTAGCCACACAAGTTTCTAATTATCTCAAAGTGTTTTTACTAGTTAAATGAATTTTAGTCCATTGACATGCTCATAATTTTTTGGGATAAAAACATTATTACTCCTATAAATTATATCGTTTTTCAATTAAGTTCTACAACAAAAGTTTTTTACAATCAAGTTCTATAAATTTTAAAAAAGCTTTCCGTTAGTCCTATCCGTTAGTTAAATCAATTTTCCGTTAGTCAACCCTCAAAACAAACTTTTTTTTTACATCCTAAAATTAGCATAAGGGAGAGGCATACCTAGTCCTATTCAGATTAGGACTAAACAAATACTTCTTATTTTATAATTAATATTCCTTATTAGATTGCCTTTAAGGGCAAGACTCCTAATTAGGACTCTTTATGAGCTTGGACCAATTCTGAAATTATCAGATGTCCCCCCCATGATATCAAATATTTATGTTCAACAAAGTGGTGGCTTTATTGCTTGAGCTATTCTCTCTTATTGAAAGTTACGAATGCCGAAACGCTCGCTCTTCATGAGTCTCAAATATTCTTACGGACTCCTAGAGACTCGTTCAATTTTCCATGAGTAAAGGTTGATCGCTTCTCATCGTCAAGGATTCGTTTGTTACTTATGAGCAATGAATACTCGTTCGTTACTTACCAATATTCGTTCAATATTTGTATGTAGTGCGCATCGGAGCTTTACTATTTAAAGTACTTCGTTGTTCACCACGGAGCAATGTTCGTATTTTTATAAGCATAAGTGCTTTAGCGAACTCGTTTGAATATTTCATAAGGACTCGCTTAAGTATATGGTGCTCGTCAAATTCGTTATTACAGAGATGAGTATAATGCTTATTTAGAATGTTTGAATCCCATAATCAGGGATTTATATGGCATTCCCATGTAATCTTGTCAAGGAAACAAACGGTACTCGTATGTTTCATATGAGACCCTTTACCATTTGAATTGAAGATGAATGTTATTCATGAATCGTGTCAAAGTTTATTATTTGTTATGAACATATTCTTCCCCTTTATAGTGTTGAATATTTATGTTCGACTAGAGTTTATCTCAAACTCGTACTATTAAGCAGTCTTATAAAAGCTTGATACAGGATTTTTCTGAAGTTGTTTCTTCTGAAACGGGTGTATAATTTCACTCAAATTACTTACGAGTGTTGAATTTTGTCTTACTCGAATTACATACGAGTAAGGGATTCCATTGCACTCGAATTTCGTATGAGTATTGAATTTTGTCTTACTTGAATTACTTACGAGTAAGGGATTCCATTGCACTCAAATTTCATACGAGTATTAAATTTCGTCTTACTCGAATTACTTACGAGTAAGGGATTCCATTGCACTAGAATTTTGTACGAGTATTGAATTTTGTCTTACTAAATAGTGTACCATAACTAGTGCTCTCTTTGAGCTTTTTATTCAATGAATTATGATATTAAGTCACAAGCTCATAGCTGAATAGTGTATCACGACACTAGTGCTCTCTTGGAGTTAAATTTTTATTGAATGGGAGTGAAACACTCATGCTCTCTTGGAGCTTTTTATTAAATGGGTGTGAAATACTCATGCTCTCTTGGAGCTTTTTATTGAATGGGAGTAAGACACTCGTGCTCTCTTGGGGCTTTATCAAGTAATATGTAGGCCTAATAAGGCGCTTGGAGTGTCTGTATGTGTGTGGGCTTAATCATCTGAGTTTTATCAAACTCATTTGTCGATGTTAGCTATGTGACGTTTTATCCATGCTCTTGAATTTGTCATTTTTGGCTTTATGAGCTTTTATCAAAGCTAGAGTGTTGTCATCTTCATGGATCTGGCTTATTATCAATATTTCTAACCTGTGAAAATTTATAACAATATTCGCCTTTATTGGCAGTATAACGATACACTTCAATCCTACTAATTTATAGAACTGCGTACCTTAGTGATGCCGAGAATCGCCCATAGGCTGTCTTTATATTTTTTGACAATTCATATCTCACATAACATATATGCCATATACTTGTTTATTTACGCTTTATTTTTGTGCATAGCAATGCATAATCATTCGATTGTCATTAAGTATGCAAACTAAATTTTGAAATAAGAGTTAAGTAATTCTTTCGTACCTTAATGCACTTTTGCTTCTTTGTCCTTTATTAATATCCGAACCATTTGATTCATTCGACTCTATTGTTGATTTAATTTCTTGCTATATACAGCTCCTCATAGTTATTTTCTTGGCTTTAGACTTGCTGTAGGCCCTCATACAACTCCTCGTAGTTGAGTTTAGAGACTATTCATGCATTTACGTGCATATTTATGTGCGAATTTTGGCAAGATGGATTCTTATCACCTGTTCTCATTGCTGTTGATATGCTTGTTACCAGATTCAACTAGACTTGCTGAAAATCTCAAACACGTACTTCATAGTGAAATCCCAGTTCTCGCATAATGCTTGTACTTAGTTGTGAACATCGTGATATTAAGTTAATGTTCTGGCATCACGAGTTCCTTCTCTTAGCTGAGACATATCATCTGCAAGATTGGATTACCTTTCCTGGTGAGAATGACCTTGCGAGAGTCTTATTCTCAACATTATAGTTCTCGGAGGTGTTTGGACTGTTGACACCAACATCAAATGTTGAAACACATTGTTCCATAGAGTCGCACTACTTCCATCTATTTTTGCATTTCCGAGCGGAGTGTGTAATTTGTAGATATGAGTCTTTAACTCCTCTGAGATGAGAGAATCATTACTGAATTCATAGCTCATTCGATGCCATCTTGGCACTACCATGGCCCTGCTCACAAAGCAACCGTTAATGATCTTTATTAAGCAGCATTTCTGACCTACGAGAGAATAATATTTGCCTTCTTTGGCAACTAGATCACATGTTATTTGTAAAACACATGTATAATAAGGAATTTTATATGAGAAACTTATGCAGAGATTGTTCATGTAGATAGGATGTTTCATCCGTATTTAAATTTAGCATAATTATTTCTCAAATGATTAAAGTATTCGTACTTAGCTGTTTGAATTGTCAATTCAAAATTCATAATCATTAGTCGATTATAACATGACATATGCATGTACATATATATATATATATATATATATATATATATATATATATAACCACCTTTATCTATATAAAGCACCTGGAGTCATAATGAATAATAACCCTATCAAGTATTAGTCTTTCTTACTTTCTTTAAATGACCATGGTTAAATCACCATTTACTATCAACTAGTGCAACTTTGTGTTCAGGAAAATGAATATGCCTTTAGATTATTAGCATGTGTTTATGATAAGTTATAATTATTCTTTTTATAAAAATAACTAAGAAAACTTATCTGTTAATGATGTTGTCATTGTTGGAGCTGCATCTTGATCAGAATTTAATAATATTCTCGATCTAAACTTCACGATCCTCTTATTTTGAGTTTCCAACTTTTTTAATTTGCTAGTTTTGGTGCTTAATGCTCATTTTCTGTTTAGCTCTACTTTTTGTACCTGGTGATAGGGTCGAATGCTGACTACTGGTCATATGGTAGACGTTTACAAGAAGAAATGCAACTGTACGAGCTTCAGATGTTTGTTCAATTTTCGAGCCTTCTGGATTCGTTCTCAGGAGGTTAAAACTGACCTCAAGGTTGTAATTTTTTCAGGCTTTGTTGCCCTCGTATAGCTATTGCTTCCTATGCTAAGTATAGATAATTTCTTCCCAAGTGAAGCCAAAAGAGTGAATCTACCGCATGGGGAAATTTGTAAATCTTAAATAGCTTTTGTGCTGGTAGGAAGCTGACTGTCCTCATTTTTATGAATATTAGTCAAGTTAATTTTGTTGAGCATATATATTCCACCCATGCCAGAAATTCTTCATGATCAAGCAAATCCACTCTCTGTTTTTTAAGGGAGGCTATTTTAACCTCAAGAGATCGAACTTTCACCTGTTGATCTTCATCTGTAACTGCTATTGGTGAAGCATAAAGCTTCCTAACATCCGTTATTGTGCACTTTGCATTGTATTGAGGACATTTCTCAGAATTTAAGTGCTGCTGAAGCCATATACTAATGCAAGAAATGTTAGTAATAGTGCTCTAGGCCTATTGTATGGACATGGTATTTTGACTATTTATGAGAATTTATTATTATGATGATTTGCATGTTTATTATATAATAATGTCCTTGAATAATATTATTAATTATTCTAAATGTC
>CATIWO010040154.1:0-18036 GCA_949673435.1 Macaranga tanarius
GCTTACATACTTGTGCTAGCCACGCATGGGTATATGGTGTGTGGTGTCTCTAGTTGGTTGTATGCTGGGATAAGTGATCGGCCAAGATGGAATTCATTACCTAAACTGTACCAGGATAAGATCCTATGCTATCTAAGTTATTTTTGATGAATAAGTACCCGGCCAGGTCAAACTTGACTTACCCGAAAAGAGTTTCGGTGCTAGAAAGAGTTTCTAATAGAAGTTATGTTTTATCGAGAATTGAACTTAAGATAAGATTATATGATTGAGGTAATTAGAGTTTGACTAAACCGTGACTCTAGCCAATATCGGGATCTTGTAATGAAGGGACATTTAGTGCATGGTAATTATGTTCTATGGTTCTTGTGGATCTACATAAAATATTCATTTCTATTTGGGTAGTCATGATATCTATGTTAGGGGTCACTCACGACTTATGGGAACTAAATGTGATTAATTGGGATTTTCATATTTAGGATGGAAAGGTGTTTCTATATTATTAAGTGTTAATATTATTTTCTATTGCCATTTACACTTGAACCTAGTAAGTCACACACACAAGAGTTGCACTTGTGGAGATTAATACTAATTTGATTATTAATTAAAGAGTTTAATTAATCAATTAAATTGAATTAGATTTGTGTGTATGCGGGGATCTAACATATCCCGAAATCTAAATTCAAAGATTGGAACTTAATTATAATTAAATAAATATTAATTTGGACTTGATTTAATATGTGATATTAAGTTCAAGGACTAGATTAATATTTGCCTCCAAATGCATTCATATATGGGCCATGAGATGGACCATATATATATTGATTTAGATGGGCCTTGAGATGGATCATATATATATTGATTAAGATGAGCCATGAGATGGACCATGTATATTAATATAAGATGGACTTGAAATGGACTTAGGATGAGGCTTTATTTAAAGAGTTTAAATAAGCCCATAAGTTGTCTAGTTTGGTATGGAGTGGGCCTTCTATAAGTGTAGAGAAGCCCATATGCCCATAACCTTAGCCCATATCCATTAAGAGTTAATAATATCAAGGCTAAGGTTATCCATATAACCAAACACCACCCACTCACTTATAAACCAAAGCCATGCATATAGATAGAGTATGAGATACTCAATTTATCAAATGCATGTAGCTTGAGTGTGAGATACTTAAGCTATAGCAATGCATGTGATTTGAGTGTAAGACACTCAAGTTGTTATTATTATTATAATATTGGTTTTGTTTAAGTTAGTGGAGAGTGTAGAGACAACACTCTAACTCCTAATGCATGTGACTTGAGTGTGAGACACTCAAGTCATAACTATTATCATATTGTTATTATGTTGATAGTCAGTGGAGTTTGTAGAGACAACCAAGCCAACTAATCTTAATGCACATTTGAGAGCAAATTTAATATTCTAACAAAAGAGAGAAAAAGATTGAGAGTGTCTTATTTCTTCTTTTTCTTCTTTAAGTGTAGAGAATTCAAATATACACAAGTGTTGTGTGCTTTCAAATTAAAGCTATTATTGTACAAGAGTTGTACAAGTTCAAAGTCCATCATCCATCGGAGGTTGCATTCTTGTTCTATACATTCAAGCTTGGAGTGGCTCTAAAAAGCTCTTGGGTCATCAATTAAGAGAGGCTTGTGGGTAGAGTTTTCACCATCCTTGAAGATCATCCTTATACAACTTGTGTATTTCAAGCTGGAGGCTTCACATTTGAGGAGCTTGGAGTTTGTATATCAACATCAACCAAATCTTATCAAGTGTGCTACCAACTTGGAGTTTTGTAAGTGTTACTAAACCCTTAGTTGCTAGGTCTTGTATTGTGAATGCATGACTTGATTATTTGTTGATATATTATGTTATCTTAGATGCATCTTTAGTTATGTATTTTCTATGTGATATGATTTATGGGCATGGATGTGGTTCATGTGTATAGTAAGAGTTGCATGCAATTAAAATTTTTACATTCTGCATTTTTTATTGTTGCATGATCACACAATCCTTTACCTCATTTGGCACATTTTCTCTTGAAACTACACGATCATGCCAAAATGGCACATGGTCGTGCCTGCTTCCAATATTTGCTTCACAAGAAGCACACGGCCATGCAAAAAAGGCACACAACCATTCTGAGGCTAATAGCAAACTTATGCATGACCATGTTTAAACACCACATGGTCATGTCTAATAACCTGAGCAACATTCAAACATTACAACAAGATTTCTAAACATGAAAACAATATTGTTGGTACCTCATATACACCAAATTATACCATATCAACAATCCACGACTATAATCCTTATAATCATGCCTCATATTCAATCCACATTTAATATATATATAAACACAATAAAATGATGCATGTATGCAAGTTAGTATCCGACCGGAGTTCTCAACACACGTTTTACATAAAAGCTCACTTTTTCTTTTTCATATTTTTTATTTATAAGTGGCCATTATTGAGACTCTCTGCCCCTCTCAGTCTTAGATCTCATACGCTTATATACCTCACACGAATGGCCACATCTGAGACTCTTTGCCTAGCTCAGTCTCAATTTTATTTTCAGTGGAGGCTCTTTGCCCAGTTCAGTCTCACAATCACACGTATTCCTCAAATTCCTCATATAAATCATAATGCATGTATTTCATCATTCTTACAACATATATATATATATATATATATATATATATATATATATATATATATATATATAACCATACCACCTCAAGTGGCTTTCACACAAATGTGCCAATATTCACAATTCCATACCGCCTCAAGTAGCTTACATTATTCACAATTTCATATCATCTCAAGTGGCTTGCATTCTACATTCTCACCAACAATATATATATATATACAAAACAAATATCATTCTTGCCACAAGAATTGGCATATATAAACCAATATAGTCAAACAACTATATATAGTTACATGAGAATCACTATATATATGCATCATATTAATAATTACTTACTGAAAGCTTCAACTCCTTCTCAAGAAAAAGCTTCTCCTATTAAGTAGGGTCTCCTCTACCCCTTCCAGCTCCTATACACATTTATATACTTATTTCGAACAATTAATAATTACAATACATCCAAATTTTCAAAGTGCAACTAAATGCCCAAAATTCAATATGACTTAAATATGCACATACACGTCCAATAACCCCCAAATTACTACTGCATCTAGGGTTATAAGTCTTCTATAAATTTCAATTAGAATCATACAATTCGGACAAGTATGGAATTAATTATGGATTTTAGAATCCATTTGGACAAAACAAAGCACTCACTGAGAGCAGTAAAATGTCCGGCCCTAATTGACCCTCTTAGCAACAAATTTAATCCTAACTCAAAACATAAAAGTTATAGAGGACTCTCTGAAGTTTTCAAAAAGTCCAACCATGTTCAAATCAGATCTCTATAGCTCAAGTTATTACTAAAACAAAAAAACTGAAAACAGAGGAGGCATAATCCGAAATTCCCAAAATCACAATTCAATTTATTTCAATCTAAAAGCACAAAGGAAACTTACCAATTGATGCTTCAATGAAAATAAGACCCTCTATAACTTCCTAAGGCAATAAGTTGTTAGCTTGAACAATATCACAAGCTCTCCAAAAATCACTCAAGATCTCACTCTCTTCTTCTTTTCCAAAATCTCTACACAACTCACACACATATACATATACATATACACACACATAAATATCAACCAATCAAAATGTACCAAATACCCCCTTAAAGTCTTCTTTAATCATTGTCAAACCAATAAATAAAATCCATATTTATCACTAAATAACAAATATAATAAAATATCATCAAAATATCTAATTAGCCCCTTAATGAAATGGGCATATTGCATAATAGCCCACACCTTCCAATTGTGATAATTAACTCCAAACTTTCTTTTTAATCTAGTCCCTCTCTACAACCTATACCCATTCTTAAACTTAAATGTAGTCCACAATCTACTATGCATAACATGCAATTACATACGTCATAAATACGTATGTGAAAGGGCGGGTGTTACATTGAGGTATTAAAATAGTCAATTCATAAATAGTAAAATATCACAAATAATTGAAGTCAAATAAAATATTTCAAAAATATGGTAGTTTTTTTCACTTCTAACCTACGTGTGTTTTAAGTTTACAGTATTTTTTATTTTTTCTTTTCATTTTTACGTTATTTGCTTCATCTGATTTTTTTCTCTTCTTTTCTTACCTTTTACATTCTTTTTTTTTTCTCTCACTTTTTCTTCTCACAAATCTAACACTAACCATTATGAGATCTGCAAAATTAATTTCCCTAATAATAAATTGATCTGTCCAAAAAGAAATATTTGTACGTATTTATTGAAAGAGAGTAAACCTATAGATTTTTCAATTCAATTTTTATCTCAAATCTTATAAAGTATCACTTCTCCATCTTTTGAATTTTTTTTTTTTTGCCTACTGGATATCTACCATCTCATAAATCATAAAGAATTGTAATAGGTATGTGTTAAATTTCATTCTTTTTAATTTTAGATAATTGGGTAATTATCGGGTTCTCTTATTTCTTCTTCTTCTTCTTTATTTTGTTTTGATTGCTACTTCTATTTCCATTTGTTTAATTTGGAAAAAATCCGAAGGATTATTTTCGGATTGTTTTGGTATTATGTGTTAGTTGTTGGAGGTTGTTTTTATATTGTGTGAGATTGTTTTGATATTTTTTCTTATTTTTTAATTGCTAAATGTTGTTTTAAGATTGTTTTGAATTTTGATGCTATTTTATGGTTATGGAAGGGTTGTCTTGAGGTTGTTTTAATATTATTTTTTTGTATACTTTATAAAATAGAACTATTCAAATTGGTTATTTTCAAGTTAATTTTTGATTGTTTTATGGTTGTGTGAGGTTATTTTGACGTTATTTATTATTTTTTAGTTGTAAATGTTGTTTTTAGGTTGTTTTGAGATTGTTTTAACTTTTTTAATTGTTTTATTTTTTAAATATTACAAATTTTTATTGATTATTCTTAGATTATTTTCTGGTTGTTTTGTGGTTGTTGAATAGTTATTTTGAGGTTGTGTGACGTTATTTATTATTTTTTAGTTGTTGAAGATTGTTTTCAGGTTGTTTTGACTTTTTTAATTATTTTATTTCTTTAAATATTACAAATTTTTTAGCAAATGAGTAAGTTAACATTTTTAAAAGTTAAAAATGTGATTTTTTAATAAATATATTCAATAAAACATGAAATGTGTGACCCAATTTATACTTTGTAAAAAAGATGCAAATAAAGTTATTCAAATTGGTTGTTTTTTGATATTTTTTGGTGTTTTCTGAATTTTTTATGACTTATTTTTTATTTTTTTTAAAATATTATAAAATTTTGAGTAGATGAGTGTGTTAAAATTGTTAAAAATGAAATATATATATTAAAGATTATACTGTATTTGGTTTCTTCATAGGTATTAGAGATTATGTGTTATTAAGATTTGCTACCAGTTGTGTGGATAAGATAGATAACTGATACTAGTTGTGTGGATAAGATAGATTACTAGTACTTATTTTATATTTGAATTTTTAATTTGGTATTTGTATTTTTTCCCTTTTTGTTTACAGTTATATTTAAAAAACACAGTATTTTTTAAAAAAATTTCACAAAAAAGTTTAATTTTTTTTTTAAAAAAAGTCAATCATATATATATATATTTTTTTGATTTATTATTATTATTATTGTAAAAATCCCTTTACACATTCAAGAGAAAAACACACAAGCCATTCCAAGTTGAAGGGGTTGTAAAAGTATTAAGCCCAGCAAGAAAATAGCAATCCTTCCAGCCATGTGATCCTGACTGAAGGTATGAATTCCAGTCACATGCCTCCCCTACCCTTTGCACGGAGTCGTCAACACAGCCATGTGGGAAAAAAGCTCACACAACCATGTGAATGATACCCCCAATCTACTTAAAAATTAATTATCTAAATTTATTTGGAATTCGTTTAATATTTTATCTAATTCAACTAATAATATTCGTATTCTATGTAAACCTTTTTTTAATTTAAATTTAAACAAAACATGATATGAATACTAGTATAAAAAATATATTACTCTGTGAAAATAATTAAAACACTCTAAAAGAATAAAAGAAAAGAAGAATTTATGATTTATAAATGATAATTTTTTTAATTATATGAATAATAAAATCCAAGAATTTGAACCGAGTATAAACCTATTACAAATATTATTCAAAACCTGCATGCTACTTTTAGGGAAAAAGGGGACTACTTGTGTTTTTGCCAAAATTTAAGTTCATGGATGAAACACAAATCTAAGACTACATTCATAATTGATTTAATTAATTAATTAATTAAGTTAGTTAGTTTGCTAATTGGGTAAGTGGTCAGTTATAGCTTTGTTAGTGAAATAATTACGTTCTGGGGATTAGTGGAGACATTACAGAGTGGAGCTATCTAGTAAGAGAGTTAATTACAAAAGCAGTTACAAAGTAAAGATATTAAAAGGGACCATTTGTATTTCCCCCAATTAAACTTTATCAATACAATCCCAATTCTTTAGCCTTTTTGTACAATTCTCTATTGTTTGTTATGATTCTCTAGCTATTTACTGCAATTCTTTACTTTTAAAGATTCTTTATTTTTTATATAGTTCTCTAGCTCTTTCATTTGACACAACATTTTCAATATTAAACTTAGTTATTAGTGCAGCTAGTTTAGGAATCTAATAAGATTAGGTCCTTAGCTTACATAAAATTATTTGTTAGAAGTCAGATTCTTAGATTGGTGTATCTTGCACACACCTGCACACTTATTTTTTACTTTTCAAGGAGCTAGAGGTAACAACTTGATCCATTAGGGTAAATATTGATGAGGTGTCATCTCTTACATATATAAAGAACCCTTAGCTTGGTGGCTCTCACCTTAGCTACCATAAAAAAAATGATTTTGAAGGAAAAAAAAAGTTATGTTAGTTGAAATTATTCCACTAATTGAACTTAGTAGGCTAAGTTTTATTTTTTATTTTTCAATCACTAGAGTTCAAGTCGTTTAATTCCCTACTATAAGGAGAAAGTAAAAGTCGTTTAATTCCCTACCATAAAGGAGAAAGTAAAGGACGAATGATCGATAAAACTTTAATTAATTAGTTGGGTACCTAATTTATTTGTTTCAGTTGTTCCTTTAGTTAATTTCAATTTGTCCAATTTCAGCCATCCTAACTTGTTGAATTACAAATATAACTTCAAATTTGACTCCTGCATTTGTTGTCTATCAGCTGCTAATAGTGATGACTGATGACTACACTAGATTGCTTTTGGCTGCCAAATAATAATAATACATAACTTCATTTGTTGACAAATATCAATTTCTTGCTGCTGCAGTGCAACCATATTATCACAATCTTACAGTAAAAAGGCAAAATCCACCCCTCGAACAATGTATTGGCAATTGATAAAGCTGTTGGCAAACATGAAATAAAAGCCATGGCAACACCATGTTGAAAAAGCCATGGCAAGTCCTAGTTGTTCAACTTCCAACAATATCTGGAATAAGGAGAACACACAATGAAACACATTTCATTAATTGAGTTGGTGAGGTGGGTATGACAATGATCAAAAGAAAGTACATCTTCCTCTCCAGTCCAAACTGTCTTTGAGTTCCTCAAAATACATTATAACCTAAGATAACAAAAAATTAGAACAACATTTCTTGCAAGTGGAGCCAAAAAGAAAGGAAAAAAAAACAGAGAGAAGCCAGAAAAAGAGCCCTCTAGAGAACTGGCAGATGCACAAAGAAGTACAAAAATCTACATTATGTCTTCGTTTCATCTTGTGGATTTCTTTCTCCATTCAGTGCGGCCACGGTTTATTTCAAGCCCATCTCCTGATAACCTGAGTAGATGTAGAAAGTTACGGCAATCTTCATCACTGGCAGTTGCTGTAGCAGATCCATTTGTTCCTCGAAGCTCTGGAACAGCTTCTGAGTCCTCAGTAGGTTCTACACTTGTTAGCGAATCAACTACATCATCATGTTGGCATTCCCTTCTGTAATCCAAGGTGATTGTTTGCAGTTCATGTGTGTCGATGATTTCTTGAGGTATGCTCTGATAAGAAGAAACATGTAAATTTGCAAGACCAAGTAGCAATAGCCATCAACAATTTAGAATTTTTTTAGTTATCAACCTCAAGAACCCATCCTATGTAGGTGACATTATTAACATGTTGATTCATGTCCAGATCTGCCCGCCTAGGCTGCAGATTTAAAACCACTAGTAAGTTGAAAAACACTACAGAACTGACATAAATCTTACAAATTGCCAATAAGCAGAAATTTTCAAGGTGCATTAAAAATCTTACCACTAGTCCTAGTTTAGAATATTGAGCAGGATCTTCTAGTTTTGAAATTTTCTTCAAGCTTTGATTGTTTTCCTCTGGAAATGCCAATCTGTAAATATCATCAATAAGAAAGGCCAATAATATCATAGTTGTTGGGGTTACAATTAAAATCCTAAAAAAACAATCCTTATCCACTTATTCTCTAGAATCACAGCAATTTCTTGAAAATTGACAGTTTTCATCCCATAGGCCATAAGTTTGAAGATATGTCATTAGTCCATCACCTTACTCTATACTAAATGTGTGACATGAATAATAAAAGGAAAGTAGTCAAGAAGGTTGCAAAAACATAATGGAGACATACTATCTTACACATGTTTTCCAAGTCAAAGACAAAGCCATGCAAATTTAGTTACGCTTAAGTGGCACTCAAAAATAAGGTTTTCACAAAAATTTGTCTTACAATATGAAGACAGCGTTTAGATGAACATTATGGTTCAGAATCTTCAAGGAATAATAACTAGTGAATGTTATGCTGGTATAGGCACAACAGTTCCCAGCAACCATTATATCTTGCTTTCCAGTAATTTATCAACACAAACTATACTGCCCCCCTCTCTCCCTGTTACATATATCACACTCTGTATGTGTATGCTATGGGGGAAAAAGGACAAGGAGACCTAAGATATGCAGAAGAGTGTAAAGCAGTATTTTTTCTTCTATGTAAGATATTCCTGTCCATATTTGTTCCAGTCATTCATCCAAAAATATACAGATGACATTAAAGTCTGATTTGTACAAAAATGAAGCTAAAAAGATGAACAGTTCTAATTGATATTATGCAAGAGTTTCAATTAATTTCAATCAATACCCTCCCATGTACTATGTCAAATCCCTTTTCCTTTCTCTCATTCAACTTATTCATGAGAGGCTTTTCATAGTCCTATTTTTTAGTACAACTCATTTTGAAAACCTAATGCATCATTTAGTATGGAAGAAGATATGGATGAAACAAAATTCCTGGTATAACCTTATTTGGTTTTGTTCCAGCGATCCATTTGTGCATCCCTTAATGTGATGTCTCCCAAAGATACATTAGAAAACATAAAAATGTAATTCCTACATAACACTTTGCAAGTAATAGCTGCAGGGTAAACAAATCCATGAGATCACGTCACATTCATATTCTGAATGCTATAGATCTCAATAGACAAGTTAATTAACATAATCTTCATATTTACAATATTTCTAAGCTATCCAGCTTCAATTGCATCAATGATGCAGTGGTGGGCACAAGAGCATCTAAATCAATAAGGGCTAATGAAGGTAAATATTTCAGTAAAACAATGTTCTCTTCTATCAGTCAATTTTGACCAAGCAAGTAAGAAAGAGAGATAGCAAAGGGGTAGTAAAGGCCTCTAAAAATGAATTAAGGCCTACCTGGGTTCTCGTGGGCAGAAAACTAAGTACTCCTCTCGAACATCATCGCTGACTTTCTGGAGTCTCCTAGTATCTTGGTTCATCATCACCCACTTGCTGACATCAAAAGAAATAGAGTTAACTATCATAAAACAAGTTGATTCAGAAAGACATGGAAAGTGAAACTCTTCAAGTACATATGAAACAGAACATACAAAACTAAATAGCAAAGATTTGCTGGCATATATTGCAGACACCCAAACAAGAGATTGTTCTCAGTAAACTACGAGACCAAGGCTACAGAAGACTCTTGTTCAACTCGAAGGTTTATCTATATGAGAAAGCTATGCTCTCTTTGATCTTTAGCTGTTACTTCAACAAAAGTTGAAGGGCAAAAGAGAGAAGGTTTAAAATACCTTGTGGCTCTCCCTATAACTTCACCATTAGCATAATCCTTCAAAATCCAATCACGTCTGGTTCCAATTCTTCCATCACTTTGGCACCATGTTTCTACCTCAACCACATCACTCCTGTTCCACACAACCATAATTTAAGAGCTAAGAAAAGTATAAATACATACAAGTTTCATTAAAATCATCAACAAGAGAAGATAAAACTCACCAGGCAGGGTATTTGTATATTTCAATATGCATACGAGCAGTTACCCAAATGAGATGCAATTTTCTCATTGTGAGGGTGGTGGCAAATCCATCAGTTGAGAATCCAACACTCTGAGCATGATTGCATCCAACCTCCTGCAAGAGCCATGATAATTCAGAAATTGATTACCATAATAAAAAAAGTGAATACAAAAGAAAATAAACTTTCACTGTCACTTCAATACTCACATGATGTTGGAATTAGCACAAACAAATTCAAATTCCAAATACAGAAACCAAGTACATGGCACATTGCTTAATGTAGCATAACAGTTTATATATATATAGGTGCCATTTCAAATGCACAAGGGCACAATACACATCAATCAGAATCTCTAATTTCTTTCCGATTTAAATTGACAAAATGCTATATTATCATAAATTAGTTAGCACTAATCCAATTTGATATCTTTACAAGTGCAGGTGATAGAAAACAGCAAAACAAAACACACCCAGATGTCAAAAACCTCAAAACTCACCCACAAACTATAAGATTAAAATCAAAAGCAACACACAAACACACAGACTCGGATACATTTGACAAAATCAAAATTAAAATAAACAAAAGAATGCGACTTGGAATAAAGAAAATCAAAATCCACAAAGCAAACAGATACCTGCAAGAAATTGGCAATGGTTTCAACAGTAGCAGTTTTATTAATCCCAACCTCATAACTCCTAACAATAAATCTCTCTTTATAAGACAACCCATCTTCAGTTAAGTTCCCTAAACGAAGCCTATTACCCAAACTTTCACAAGCAGCAGTAGCAGATTCAACACTACTAGTCTCAGACACAACAGCATGAAGACAAGAACTCGAATTCAAACTCAAATTCTTGGAACAAAACCCAACAACAGCATTCGATGGCTGGCGAGAGAGATGGGTTCTGTTATTGAAATGGATTAAGAATCTGCATTGAGAAGATAGGGATTGAATTTGGTCTGTGGCATTACAACATGGTGCCTTCAACAACATCTTCTTCTTATTGTTCAATTTGCGTTTGTGTATATGTCTGTGTGAGTTTGTGTTTAACTTTGTCTCGATGTTGTTATAAATAAAAGGATCTGTTTGGTTTTGTGCATCGATGGGACCGAGGTAGTGAACAGAGGGTGGAAATTGACATTGGGTTTGCAGTGAAATAACGAGAATGCCCCCCATTAGCCATGTGTGTGCAGTGCAGAGTGCCATAAAGCTTATCAGCTTCCTTTGCCATTTTCTTCTACAAATTCTAACTGTTTAGATATTTACAGATAGGCAGCAAATTTTTCTTGGAGGACAACAAGTGGAGTGTAATAAGGGTTCTAACTCACGCACGTGTGTTTGCTATAATTAGGGCATAACTAAAATTTTACCTCTTTACTGCTCACTTCCCCAGTTGAATTGATGAAAAGTTTGGATTGTTTTTTTTTTTTTTAAGAATGTTTGAGTTTGAGTTTTATACATGAAAAAATAAGTATAAGACTTCTCGTTTTATCTATAAAAAATATATTTTATGGTGTGTTTACTTTCAGAGAATTATTTTCCTTTTCTATTTTTTAATTTTTAATGAAAATAAAAACTTTCATTTTCACATAAAATTTGTAAAATATGTTTAC
The DNA here is from genome assembly GCA_949673435.1 of Macaranga tanarius. Classification (NCBI taxonomy): domain Eukaryota; kingdom Viridiplantae; phylum Streptophyta; class Magnoliopsida; order Malpighiales; family Euphorbiaceae; genus Macaranga; species Macaranga tanarius. The sequence goes on from CATIWO010040154.1 coordinate 12,032, forward strand.
TTGTTAGAAATAAAAACACAGAGTTTTCAGTTTTTAAATAAAAATGCGGATTTTTTAGTTTATAAATTTGATAAGGAAAATTTAGAAAAAAAAAACATATTTTCCACTTTTCTTTTAAAATTAAGAAAATAGTGAAAACATTTTTTAAGTGAGATTTTTATGAAAATACACAAAGTAAACACAAATTCCTATTTTCTATTTTTATTTTGAAAAAATTTCTAGAAAACTGGAGTAGTTTTCTTAAAGTAAACACATTCGAGTTTTATATTTTTTTTTAATGTCCTTTCCAACTCTAAATAGTTGGAAATTATATGATTGCTACAAATTAAACCATCAAATAAAAAAAAAAATACTACTATCCAGAAATTTGGGTTCAAATCTTTCTACTTCTCATTTGTGTTGGTAAAAAAACTTTTTTTATTAAAATTAGAGGTGAGTAAAATTAAATAAAAATTAAATTATTTAAAATTTAAAAATTTTAATTTAATTTAATTGAATTGGAATTTTATTCTTTCGGCAAAATATTTTTTAAATTCATTATGAAATTAAAATTTTTATATGTATTAGTATTGTTGTATATAACAACAAGAATGTATTATTTACAAAAAGAATATTTCCAATAATATAAAACTGGTAGTATAATGAAAAAAATATAAATAGAAAAATTGAACAAAATTGAAACATTTCCGTTAAGTCTACTTTTCAAAAAACATTAGATAACAACTCAAGACCTTCCGCCTAGTGATTAAAACAAATTTACTGTGGCACTTTATTTAATTCATTTGATTAATTATAAGAATTTTTGACAAATCATTTTAATGTTGGTTGGATCTAATTTTCAATTGAATAAACTATTTGTCTATTTCACCTCTATTAGCTGCCTAGAGTTGCTTAGCCCTATTTTTCTTATGCATGGTAGGGAAAATAAGGAGAAACAAGGGAATAAAAGGGGAATTAATTTTTTTTTATCTAGTAATTAAAGTGTTTTAGGAGGTGAAGGAAATTGGAGGAAATTCCACATACAGTTACAAAACTTAGCCACAAACATAAAAATTGTAGCTAAATATAATTTATAGCCACGAAAATTATAATTGCATAGCTAATTACACAAACAAAAATTTGATTAGCCACAAGCATAAAATACCATAACTAAAAATATTTATTATATATTTAGCCACAAGTAATTAGCTACAAAAATTAAATTTGTAGCTGATAATATTAATTAGCCATAATTTGAATTAAATTGTAGCTAAAATTAAAATTTTAGCCACAATATTTAAAATTGTGGCTAACAAATAATTTCTTAGCTGTTAAAGTAAATATATTGATGGCTAAATTATTTAGACTTTTTGTCAAAAATATTAAATTCATGGCTAATTTAATGTGCTAAATAAAAATAATTTCATGTCTAATTTAATGTGCTTAAAATTTTTTTTCTTTCCTGGGAAAGGGGGTAGGAGGGTGTTGAACCTGATATATATATATATATATATATATATATATATATATATATATATATATATATATATATATATATGAGATATAAAAGACAATATGAATAATAAAGAGATATAAAATGGATATGAGATGTTAGATAAACTTAATATTCAATTATTATTTTTTAAAACTTAAATTCTAATTGATGTCAATGAAACCTATTAATTTCACCATGTTTTAGTTGCCGATTGTGATTGTGATTGTTCTGTCTTCCTTTGCCTATGGCTATGGGATCATCTTTTCATTTTAAATTATTATTTTTTGTGCATGCTTAATTACTATTTTTTTTAACAAGCTTAACTGCCTAGTTAAACTTCGCCACTACAAAGACAGTTACACAAGTCATGATAAAATGGACTAAGGCTACATTTTTAAAATTCCCAAATAAAGCAGCACCAATTGATAATTATTTAGAACTCTTTGTTCCATATCTTTTAGTTTAAAATAAACTGAACTTTTGCAGTGTTCACACAAGTTCAAATTGTCTCAATTAGTATTATTATCTTAAAACAATAGTTTTTTATATTTTAATTTTATAATTTATGTATTGTTTTAAAGTTTTCTAATCATATCTCGATTTTTAGATTTAGATTTTTTTTTTAAAAAAGCAGTTGCAATTTTATCATTTTGTCTATCAAATTTCCGCCTATCTTCTATACAACACTTGATTTATTAATATTTTGGTGGGAAATTAAGATTTATAAAAAAAAAAAATTTAATGGGGTGTCTCTTTATTCATGTCACGTTGATAAAAAAAATAATTGAACATTTAAATAAAACATGCACACTATGAATTATTTTAATGGATAAAAAGAAAATATTATTGTAGCTATAAGCTAGTGCAATACTTATCGCCATCAATAATTTGTACAGTGCTTAGAAATCAGGTTTTTTTTATTTATTTATTTTTCTTTCTGAGTGTGTTTATGGTGGTGTTGCAGAAAACAAAGCACAAAAATTATAAAAACCTACCAACAAATAAAATCTTTTCTTTTCTTTATTTCTTTTCCTCTTTCATGTAGAATATCAAATAAAATGCCTAAGCATTGAGTTTGAAAAGCAAAAAGAGAAAGGATGCATATGATATACCGACAAAAGATGGAAGGTCACAAGAAATCAAGATAAGTCATACTCAATATAAAAATACTACATACTATCCATCACTTCCTACAAGATAAGCTTAATCTTATGGTAAACATTGATATATTGATCATTTTTATTTTTTTATTTTTTGACTAATAATTAGATAGCTAATATATTTGTTTGCTTTTGATATGATATGCAGAGATTTCCAAAAAAATAGTTAGGTACAATTTTGGAGGGTATTTCATATTTTCCCCTTCTAGAACTTATGTAAATGGCTACATGAAAGAATGTGAATTCGATATTGACTTTGTTTCCTATTTTGATATTTTGGATGATTTGAGGGGTTGTGGTTTTGATGTTCTTAAGAATTATTGCAGTTATTGTGGTTTTGATGTTCTTATCATTCTGATGTTATATTTCCAGTGGTTATATATATATATATATATGGTATTTGCAGCCTCTATGAGCTCTTAAAATAACCAATAATTCATGTATTAGTATATGGGATGAATTCTAGAACAATTGAATATTTATTTAGTTATTGCAATTCGAATTGTGATGTACATAATTTGTATTATAATACAATTTTTATGTTTATTCTTTTATTAATTATTTCATGTGGGTTCGAAAGTTTAGATATTTAATTACGTTATATGTTATGGCCTCCATTAAAAAATTGTAAATTTAAATTTTAAAAATTTCATATCAAGTATTAATTACAATTAATTATAAAATATATTAATAGTAAATTAATTGTTTTAAGACAATTTTAATGCCTATCTAAAAAAGAGATATCTAGCTACATATTTATACCATCCGTGGCAAATAGTTTGAAGGCCAAATTGCTTCAAAGTGAGAATACCATAGCTAAATCATTTAAAATCATTTAGCCACAAATATAAACTACTGTAGCTAAATTATTTAAAATATTTTGCCACAAATAAGTAATTGAGTCAATTAATTAGAAATTTTAGCTACAAATAGATATTTGTGTAGCAATTAAATTATATCTATAGCCATGAATAGCAAAATTTGTAGCTAATAGCAAAAATCGATATAGCTACGATATTTATTTTTGTAGCTAATAAGTTTATTCTTTAGCTACAATTTAATAAAATATGTAGCTATATATATATATATATATATATATATATATATATATATATATATATATATATATATATATATATATATGTTTGCTACAAAATAATATTTTTGTTGCTAACAATAAAAATTTTAGCTACAGTATTTAAATTCTCGTAGTAACTTAAATTATATTTATTTTTATAATTTAACTTTATTAGTATTATTTATATAGCTAAACATATTTAAAATAGCTATAGAATCAATAAATTTCGTAGCTAACTTTTAACCACGCTATTTCTTGCTATGGCAAGTTACAAAACTTATTTTTTGTGGCTAAATCATTTAGCTATGAAATTTTATATATTTAACCACAAATTGATCCGTAGCTGTAGATAAAAATTATTGTAGTATTATAAAGTAAAAATCATTACACTCTAAATTGAAATGTAAAAAATTTCAACTTTTAAAAGACATTATAATTTGTTTTTTTTTTTAAAAAAGACATTATAATTTAAAATTTTATTAATTTTTTCAAACATTTTTCTTTTTCTCCTTTACTAAGCTATGATATATATAAATGTACGAAGCGGGACACACAAAATTATAAAACTATCCATATTATTTATTATATACAAGTCAAATAATTTAGTAATTTATCAATTGAAATTAAATTAAATTAAATTAATTAAAATTATAGTTATAATTTAATTTAAACTGTATTTCCTATTTTGATTAGGTTAATTTATAAAATCTAAATAATTTAGTAATATATTATTGAAATTCAATTAAATTAATTATAATTATAATTATAATTTAAATTAAACTGTATTTCCTATTTTGATTAGGTTAACTACTATTTTATATAATATAAACTAATTAAATAGTATATTAAGTTATAATTTAAATAAAATTATATCTTTTACTATAATTAGATGAACTTTTACATAATTTAAGAAATTTTATTGAAGTTTAATAAAAACTAATAATTGTTATGTAAATAATTAAAAAATATTAAAAATACTAAAAAAGAGATTTATAGTAGGTGAAAAAAGAGGAAAAATAATATTAAAAATGTAAAAAAAAAAAACTAAAAACTTAATATTGAGTGAATAATTTTTATTAAAGTTTATTAAAAGTAATTAAAATTAATTTAATTAATTTTGAATCATTTGATGATTAATTGTGATAATAATTTGAAAAATTGTGCCTAACCTTTTTTTTAGAAAAAAGTGTTAAGTTAGAAAAAATTAAAAAGTGATATATAGTTACTAAAAAGAAAAGAAATATTAATATTAAAAATGCTAAAATCATGAAAAAAATTAGTTATATGATCAAATTTATTCAAATTTTAATAAAATATCATTAAAATTACTTATTATTTTTTATTATCTAATTCTTCATTACAATTATAATTTTAAAATAGTATATAAAAATATTTTTTGACAAATGAAGCACAAAAATGAAAATATTCAAAGTTAATGTTTAATCAATAAAAAAAAATTAATGTTAAAATAGTATATTTAGTTCTAATTTAAATAAAATTATATTTCTTACTCTAATTAGATGAATTATTATTTGGACTAATATAAACTAAATAAATAGCATAATTTAGAAATTTTATTGAAGTTTAATAAAAAAAATAGTTACTATTAATTTAATTAAATTTTACTATTTAAATAATTAATTATAATCATAATTTTAAAATAGTATACAGAATTTTTTAATAGAGAGAAATAATAGAATAAAAAATAATAAAATAGTTAATGTGATTAATAAAAAAAGAAAAAAATTATTGTTAAAAATTGATTAATTACAATTATAAGATTAAAAAAATAGTACATATAATTTTTTAAAAAAATACTAAAATTAAAAATATTAATAATTAAAATACTAAAAAGGCGATATATAGTAACTGACAAAAAGAAAAAAATAAATTTAGAAATATTAAAAATATAAAAAAATTAATTGATAGATTTTTTTTAAAAAAAATTTTAAATTGATTTAAATAATTTTGAATTATTTAATGATTAATTACAATAATAAATTAAAAAATTGTAAATACAATTTTTTTGAAAGATAAAAGTATTAAGTTAAAAAATTTTTAAAAAATGATATTTAATTACTAAAAAAAAGATAAATATTAATGTTAAAATCATGACAATAAATTAATTTATAATGACAATTGTTTAAAATTTAATCAAAGACAACTGAAATTAATTTATTATTTTTTATTATCAAAATAGTATATAGAATTTTCTTTTAAAAATTGAAGTACTAAAATAAAAAATATTCAAAATTGATGTGTAATTATAAAAAAATAGAAAAATTAATGTTAA